>CM076572.1:138099103-138330542 GCA_034641835.2 Pinus albicaulis | reverse complement strand
AGCATCCATTGCCTGAAAGTCCCATCCCGAGCAGGCGGTTTGGAGGGCAGAAATCACATGTTCAGAGGAGTTAAGGGATTCTTGGAGAAATATGATGTCTAAAGGTGTGCAGTCAATAACATTCGCAGGGCCAATTTTTTTGCAGGGATGGCTAGCCCACGAAAATTGAAGGATATGATTTTCATGAGGTAACCAGTGGCTGGGTCATCCATGCTCTAAGGACCCCTTCAAGAGTGTTTTTTTTGCCATCCACAACGTCCATCCCTGCCTGTATGATAGCCTTGGATATATTAGAATTTATGCCCCTACCATCTTTAAATCGAATAGGGTCCATAAGCCCAAGGCTGCTAGATCAAGTGGAGGGGGGATGTGTGAGTGATCAGAGGAAGTAGGAGTGAGAGCTCCGTGAGTCCAAAGAGGATTCAGAGAGGGGTAGGGTAGGAGGTGAACCACGAATGGTGGGGGGGGGGGGAGGTTAGCAATGGAGGGCAGGGGGAGGGATGTAGGGCATGTAACAGACAAGACGAGTCGAATGGTTGATAAGGGGAAAGAAGTGCCCAGTGAATTCGTAGAGACAGATGCAGATGTGAAAAAATGAGAAGTAGGGAAAGAAGAAGGAGGATTAACTGATGTAATATTGGCCACTGCTGCTCGAGACCTTGTCATTCGGGGGGAGGGTGGACTATGAGGTGCAGAGGCAGGCTTGGGCCCCTAAGCAACTTTCTTGCCTTTGCGTCTGTCCGCCGGGACATTCTAGGGAGGGGGATCTGTCGATGTCTCCTGTTCTTGCACTTGATCCAGATTTCCAACATCAGATGCACCTTTGAGGAGGGGAAAGTCCTTGTAGAGGTGGCCAACCTCATGACATCTCCGACATCTATAAGGTACTCCTTCATAATCCAAGGTCTGGATGCGTACAAATTTCTTCCATCGCAATGTGATGGCTTCCTCCTATCCTTCATGGGTGTTTATGTGAACCAAGATCCTGGCCATCCTCATAATGCCTGAGGTTAAGTAGGATTTGCCATGGTCCAGATAAGTGCCAAGTGTGTTTCCTATGTGCCGCATGATATCTTCTGATCAGTAGTGGAGTGGGAGCCCGAGTAGCCTCACCCATATCGGCCCTGCGCCAAGTTGTTCTCTCTCTGGGTCGAATAAGGGACTCCACCATTTGAACATGAACAGAGCTTGTTCAATGTGCCATAGCTTTGAGAGCACCTAAGTGACCTATTCAGGTCGATGAAAGCGTAGAGAAAACCATCCCCAAGGGAGAATGACTACCCACGGCAAAACCTCCATGATCGGTCCCTAGATATCATTCATCCAAGTGTGTAATTAGTTGAGGTTGTTTCTCCGCCCCTGAACATGTCCAACTAGGATTCAATCCACCATGTCCATTACCTCCCATAAGGATCCCTTCTCTAAGGTTGAGATCGAAATTTATGTTACCCTTCTTTATGCACCTCGAGCGACGATTTCCTCGATGCACCGAGCTGGATACCCACTGGCCAAGATGAGGGTCAATCTCTTGGTCTATGGCGGCAAGGTCTGAATCATCCACAGAAGGGAAAATTGGAGGAGTTGAGAAGCATCCAAACGTGGTGTGGCTAGATCTTGGCGAAGGAGCATCAGAGAGGGCTTGCGGAGGTGGTTCAGTATCTTTGGGTGGTCATGTGCCAGGAGCACCATGAGGGGGTGAGATGGAAGTACCTTGGAGGCAAGTGGTGAGAAATTGTATGGTAGCCGGAGAGAATACGGTGGGTTCCGTCGACGGTGAGGAGCTCAGGTTAAGAGATGGCTGATCTACAAGAGAAAAAGGAGGGGAGTCGGAAAATAGTGGAAGGTTGGAGGCAGGAGGGCTAAGGAGGGGTGGGTAAAGGGCAGTGGGAAACAGGGGCCATCAGAGGTTGTCTCAGGAATATTTAGGGCTAGTGGGGCGCTAGGTGGCACGGGGTAGCAAGGGGATCCCCACAACTCGACACCTTTGAGAGGGTTCGGTGAGTAATCGACAATATCTTCGTCCATAGCTGGCTCAGAAAATACCGACCGTTTGTGATCTGATGCTAGCCTATCTATGTTGGAACCGACAAGGTGAAATTGTAAGTTACAGAGACGCACTGGCCATTAGCAGGGAGATGCTCGACATTGGAAAGCTTATGTTCAGAGGACCACTAAATTTGTTTTCAGACACCTTCAATCTTTGTAATTTTGTGCAGCCACTTAAAGTCGCTAGTATTTTTCCCAGCAATAAGTTGTCCATGAGTGCCAAAACTATCAAAGATTTACAATTCCCCAAAGAGTGAGGGATAGTTCCATTCAACTTGTTTTTAGATAAATCTAGCTGTTGTATTTCCACACATTCTCCAATACCTTCAGGGATTGTACCTATGAGACCATTGTTACCTAAGTAAATATTATGAAGCTTAGTCAGAATACCAATGCCTTCAGGTATATTGCCACTTAACATGTTGCTTCCAAGATATATGAAGGTAAAGTCAGTCAATTTTGCAATGACTTTCGGTATGCCACAGATGAGCCTATTTGAGCCTAGATGCAGGAACTGCAACTGAGCTAAATTTGCAATGGCCTCTTCTGGTATGCATCCAGTGAAATTTTTTCCACCCAAATTTAACTAGATCAACTAGGTTAAGTTGGAAATTTCTTTAGGTATGCGGCCTATTAAATTGTTGCTATCAAAGTAAAGGTTTTCCAACATATTTAAACTGAAAAGGCCCTGAGGTATCCAGCGTGTTAACCTATTTCTACCAAGATGTAGATAGGTCAACTGATTAAGGTTTGCAATGGCTTCAGGTACATGACCACTCACATCATTTACATCTATATTCTGAGTTGCCTTCTACGATCAGTATGTGTAAGGGATATACACACACACACACACACACACATATATATATATATATATATATATATATATATATATATATAGAGAGAGAGAGAGAGAGAGAGAGAGAGAGAGAGAGAGGCCTCAAGCCATTGACGGTTGATGCAAGGTCGATGAAAAACACGTTGAAAATTATAAATCACTGAGATAGAGAAGTTGCAGAAATTAATCAATTGTGGCCCAATTCGCAGAAATGGGAAGTTGATTGATTGTCGTGCAAAGTCCAAATGCGCACAAACTTGCAAATTCAGTCACTGATATGTTCACACTTGAAAGTTCCAGTATCCAAATGGACGTGTCGTATTGGAAATTGTGAGTTCATTAATTTGGTTGGGCAGTCGTAGTGTAAAGAGGGCACAATTTTTTCTTAAAAATAATGGAAAGTGTGTGAGCATTTTGAAAAAATATGGTAGAAATCTTTGGAAATCTAGGTTACCATTGTCAAGTTTCAGAATTTTAGGTTCTCTATAAATTCTTAATGGTACTGAATCTATTTCCACCATAAAAATATAATTCAAACACACCAAATATTGGACTTAATTTAAATAAAAAAATTGTGAAAAGAGCCAAATTGTGACCTCGGTAGACAACGTGTGATTGGAAATTTAGTCGAGAACCGACCCAAGGAGCATGAATTGTATTTAGTTGATGGAAATTCAGTGAAGTCGTGGCGGGTTAAGGATACTCAGTCAGTCAAAGTATGCGTGGGTGATGTCTTGATTATAGCCTATTGTCACAAAAACAAAGTAATCTACGTGTTACCGCATGGATCAATATATTCGTTGTTTGTGATAAAAGTTGAAGGAGAGAAAAAATATGACATAAAACAAAAGGATCTCCAGGCGAGTCACCTCGAGAATGCCGAAGCACTCAACACACTATCTCCTCATTCAATCATAGTATCGTACATATAAAATTACACATTATACGGTAGTTTGAACCACTCCCTAAATAATAGGATCTAGGACCTAAATAGAGGATATCAATCCTAACCAAATAAATCAATAGATTTCTCCATTAATTCTAACACTCCCCCTTCATGGAGAAATTCACCCAAAGTCATATTTCTCATTCCTTGGTTTAATATATGCCTGTTGGTCTTAGTCTCAACTAGGCTTACAATGGTAATTGATAATTGAGCTTTCATTTTTGTCTTCTTGCTAAAGAGTCCATGCTTGTTCACTTTCCGGTGAAGTTTCATCTTCACTTTCCTTTCTATTTGATAGTGGCGAAACTTATCTTTCTTTTTGTGTTTTCAACACCAAATTTGGAACACTTGAACTCTTATTTTCCTCTTTCTTGACCTTGATTGTAGGCTAACATTCTTTGAATTTAATGCTGCAGGTTCTTGGGACTTAGAGTTGTCCTTAATGTTTTCAATTACTTCTTCATGGCTGTCAATATCTGCACACTTAAAAACAATGTTAGATTCATAAAGAGGACCATATTGGCTCTTGTCATCCTGCTCCTTTAAGAGAGCTTTCATTTCTTCCACTTTCTCTGCTGACATAATTTATTGATGTATGTCTTCAACCTCTTTAATCATTTATGTTGCTACAAACATGTTGTCATGCATTTGATATGTTTATGGAGATATACTTTCTTTCTCACCGAACAAAAACTCATCAATAATATTCTTTTCATGCATCAAATTGATCCACTCATCATGAGATACATAGTCTTCATCAAATTTAACTTCATAGGTCTCTACATCAGGGAATATTTCTTCATAAAAAAATTAGAATTCCACAACAATAGTTTTTTCTTCATCATCACATGTTTTAATGTCAGTTACATGCACACATTCAACATCCATCATTGCATCTTCATTGTTTCCATCTTCAATTTCGCAATCAGGTATGAGATTGAAATAACAATCACCGTTTTCAAGAGTAATACCTTCATCATCTTTTCCCTCATTTAAACTGTATTTCATTTCTAAAATATCCCACAGAACTTTTTCATTGTGAACCTCACCATATTCATGTAGTATATTGAATAAGAGGCTTTCATATAATGCTATTGTTTTAAGGTGTAATAATGAACTCATGTCATGGTTTGATTTAGAAAAATCATCTTCAACATAGTTTAATAAATATACCTTCCATAATATTATTTTCATTTCAGTTGCCCAACTTTCATAATTCATACCTGAAAAAGAGGGTAGATCTAACATTCACCGTTTAATGATTTCATCAAATCTCAGATCTTCATTCTGATCCTTGACCTGATCAACTACCACTCCATCAACTTCATCCCGAAATTCTTCACTAAATTTGGCTAAAAAATATATCGCAACTATCTCTTGATGCTTTCTCCTCAATTTTCTTCGAGACTCTTTCAATCTCCTTTGTTGACCCATTACTGAATTCACCACCAAACCGAATTTGGTAGCCTATAAACACTCCTCAGCTCACTTAGTAACCAATGTACTTAGCCTCACAGGAGATTTTTTTCAACTCTTTAAATAAATTGAAAAACTAAGAGTACCCTATTGAAGAGGACTAGTAAACTATGATAGTGGTATTTTTTGAATTATTTTCGTTATGATATTGATATTTTATTGAACCTCTTTAAAAAATTTCAAAGAAATTTAAGCATTATGTTTAAAAGAAATTAGATAAAAAAATATCATATATATTAAAAAATATCAAACTCATATGCCATTGGATAGAGGGCTACACATTTTGCTTGGTGTGAGCTTGCTAAAACTCTATTGTTTAGGCCCTCAATAGATAGATGATTGAAATTCGAATTTCAAATAACTGGATGAACGGATCCTAGTACTAAAAAAATAAACCCTCTCAATTCTTTTCTATAAGATAATTATAAAATTTCTTTATTCCACATTTTTTTTAATAAATATTCAAATATATTCTAAACTCTAATTTTCCTTAATTATAAATCCAAAATTTATTTTATTTTACCAAAAAAAATTATAATAATATATAGATAACTTTTTTCAATTTTGAAATTCTTAAAAGTAAAAATTTGTTTATTTCTTTGATTTTAAATACAATATTTTTTTATATATACTTAATCCTTTTGTAATTTTTCAATAAAAATAAATCCAATTATAATAAATAAATAAATAAAACAACAAACTAAACTAAATTAATTTTTATAATATCATTATTTTATAAATAATTTTATACCCACATTTAAATATAAATTACTCAATTCAAAGTTGTCAAATAATATTTTAAAATTTATGATTTCCTTATATTTTTATTATTTTAAAAATATATATTACATATTTAAGTGAGAGTAAAAAATTCTATATATACTTCTCAACTATGCAGCCTAGAGCAAAATTGACTGCAATCACATTTCAATTATTACTGCACTCATTTTTTTTTCCTTGAACTAGAGGGAATCATGTTTATTAACTCTTTAGTGACTTATTCATATAGAAAATTATAATATGTATTAACTCAAACTATATATATATATATATATATATATAATTTAAATTATATTTATAATAAATTATAACATTGAAAATTTAAATCATATTAAAAACAAATTTTTAAGTTAGCAAATTATAAATATAAGAATATTATGATTTCAATTAAGTGAGATAGAATCATTTTTCAAATTTATACAACAACACGCTATAAATGCAATGAGAAATTAATCCACACCATTTTTAATTACTTATTCAAATACAATTAATAATTAAATTTGCTCTTTGTTAAACTATATAGTACTTAAAGTTTGCATATCATTATTGATATTTACATAATTTTTAAATTTTCCAGATTTAACTCTCGATGGAGCTTTAGGACTAGATAGAGCCATAAAGTTGGACCGAGCTTTAAATCTCCATCGAGGTACTCTCATGGGGTTACACAGAAGATCGATCAATAGTTGATTTCAATGCTCGATCGAGTTATTTTTTTAGCACTAGAGGAGCTGGGTTGAGCGCTTTAAAAAAGTTTGATTGAGAGCTTAATTGGTTTGATCGAGCGTTTTAAAAAAGCTCAATCGAGGGCTTAAATGACTCGATCGTTTTTCTACCCAAACCGACCCTCTCTCCCAAAAAAGTGTAACCGAGCTCCATGCTTTCATCCATATGCATGGAAACTTTTAGGGGCTAATATTCCCAAGTGGGATAATTTTCCATGCTTTTTCCAAAAAAAATGATTCTTCAAATTCTCATTTTCTCTAAAATTTATTTGCCAAAAAATTATATCATAAAATTATTTACCTTAAAAATAGCTAAAATTACATAGAGAATGATACGAAATCATTAGAAATTTGAATATTTTTAGAAAAACATATCCAAACATTTTACAGTTTGAATATTAGGGACTAGTAAGATTTTCCAAAGTTTCTAAATATTAAAAAAAAAAATTCTTTCCTTAAAATTTTCCTTGCCCATATGATGATCTATTTTGTTAAAAATTAGTGTATGCTATCTCCTTTTTTGTGGGAAAGAAAAAAACCCTTGCACACTGATATATAAATATTCATTATTTATGAAATAAAAAACCATATTTTAACCTTTTAAATATAAACATATAACTTTAAAAAAAACATATATAGGTCCTACTTCATGCTTCCTGTTAACCTGTTTCTACCAAGATGTGGATAGGTGATCAATTGAATCAGGTTGGCAATGGCTTCAGGTACATGAGCACTCACATCATTCACATCCATATTCAAGGTGGAGAGGGGAAGATGAAATACGCTCATCGGGATGGGGCCTTGAATCTCGTTGGCCGTTAAATCAAGCTAATAAATATTATTGCAATTTCCTATTTGAGAAGGGAGATATTAGCTGGACCATAGATACATAGTTGAAGAAGTGGGACGTTGAATGGTTGGTGCATGTCGCGTATTCTATTGCAAGGTATAGAAGAGCATAATCTATTCTGTCGCCATGTATAAAAGTCGCGTATTGCACGGTAGCTCTATTAGATTAAATTTGAGGGTATGGAGAGGGACATAGCGAAAAAGCGAGGTGCCGTATAAAATATGTTGTGAATGGATGATTGCGGGTGATGCGTGCTGTTAGAGTTGAATGGAAAGGATCTGCCATCTCTGTGAGAATATGAACGTTGAGGATGAAAATCACTTCCTCTTAGAGTGCCCTGCGTACACCCACATTAGATCTCAATTTCATCATCTTTGTTGCAATATCGACCTTCCTATCCTTTTAACATGCCAAAATTAGCGTGAGCTCCGGACGCTTTTCTCCAAGCTCTTTGAGCATAGGAGTACAATTTTAAAGCAAACTAAATAATTCGTTTCTTTAGGTTCAATAGACCAAAGTTTGGTCTCAGTGGACATTAACCATCATCATCATCATCATTGAAGAGTGTGAAACACACCTTAAAAAAGAGATGTAAGAATATGTTTTTGTTATATAATGTAAATGGTAATGCATTCAATGACTTTTACTACATCATTTTGAGAGGATATTCAACCTTAGATGATATGGTTTTTTATATTTCATTGGTTTTTATGGATGTGTCCATAGCGTTGTTAAATAAATGATAAGAATAATTCTATTAACGAAATAAGTCAAAATATTTATATTATTTAATTTCATTTCATTTTAATAATAAAATTTATTTATTTAATTAATTTTTTTAATAAAATAAATATTTTTTATAATTTTTTTTTTTTTTTTTAAATTGAAAATGAAAATGGTTAATTTCCCTTTGTCATTGTTTCTCCCCTTCATTAATATTTCATTATAAGCTCTAAAATCTTCAGCTTAGTGAATTTGGAAAAAAAAATGGTTTAAAGATATTTTTTTAATTAAAAATAGTAATAATTAATTTCCCTTTTCTTTATATGACAATACCATTATTTTTTTCCATTAAAATTTCATCTTAACCTCCAGAATCTTCAGCCTAGTGAATTTGGAATTTTTTTTTAAATGATAAATGCAATTTCTTATTTTTTTTATGGATTTCAAATTATGGAGTTCTTTTTCATCGAGTTGTTTTATCATAGATCGAGAGGATTTAATTTACGATATCATAATCAAGAGGATTTAATTTACGATAATTTTTTTAAGATTTTAATTTTAGGGTAATTAGTTTCTTTTACCTAAACAATTTTAACTATAATTTTAATTTTGATATTCTTTATATAAAGACATTGTAATTAACTGTTGTGAATAAAAAGTATAAAATTATTTTATAAATTTAAATGGTATAAATATTAAATAGATAGTTATGTATATAGGTATTTCTATTTTGAAATATAATTTTTTGATTTTGTTTTAGTTTTAATGAAGGGTCTAAATTTAATTTTTATAGAATATTAGTAGTAGTCACAAATTAAAGATTGAGATTTATTTTATAAGTAGTGATGTCATTTTTGTTTTTTTAATTAATTTGATTAATAAAAAAATGTCATATGAATAAGTGAAAAATGTTTATGATTACTGAATCTCCTTTTATATATATATGGAGATTTACTAATCATAAACATTAACAATAATAATTAAAAAAAAAGTTTTAATCTAACAACATGACATGTATCACAAGTAAGCATTTTGATACTTATCATGAATTGACTATATCCACTTTTACCAACTATTTAATTTATATGGTTGTTTTAATTACAATTTAACGCAAGAATATACCCACTTTTTTTCATGCTTCATAAACCCATGTTCATCACAACCACATATTTTTTCACATTCTAAATCAAGATTAACACTCATTCTTTATCCCCATAATGCAAGAGTAACCCTCTCGTTGGTTTTTCTGAATCTTTATAAGTACATTACTTTACTAAACCATTAATCCCAAATATCGAAACACCAAATACAACTAGAGATAAATTTAATGGTGTAAAAATCATAATAATAGAATGTCACGTGGATTTTTTTGAGATTTTTTATGGAAATAAAAATAATACTCATCCACCTTTGTAACATTGATCAACTTTCTGGTTGGATTTTTTCTTTTAAGTTTCTCCATGAGCCAACAAAGAAGATCACCTAATTGATTGAAATAATATGCAAACAAGATATCCCATTTCTTTAAAACTCAGTTATAAGATAATCCAAAAGGATCACTCAAGTACTTGAAAAGCAAACAAGGTGCCCATTGTTTTAAAACTCATTTATAACATAAGAGAAATATAAATACAAGGAAAATTCATTTATAAGATAAGAGATATACAATGAATAAGAATAGGAAAATCATTGTAAAAAGTTTTTTTTTTTTTCTTTCAACCCAACGCAAAATCCCCATTAAAGTGTTGCCCAATAAGGCCTCAAATATGAAGTATATAAGATACCTTTCACACCATACTAAGTGTAGATGAAGATTTAAGAATTCATTAACAAAAAAACTCAATACCCCTCCAAAGGGCATGGCATGTGGATGAGATATAAGCTAACAACATGAGAAAGTGACTTGGAAGGTGGGTTTCATACATGTGAACAAGAAGGGGTGGATGAGATATAAGCTAACAACATGAGAAAGTGACTTGGAAGGTGGGTTTCATACATGTAACTGAGAAGAGGTGGATGAGATATAAGCTAGTTCAACATGAGAAAGTAACTTGGAAGGTGGGTTTCATACATGTGAACAAGAAGGGGTGTATGAGATATAGGCTAACAACATGATAAAGTGACTTGGAAGGTGGGTTTCATACATGTGAACAAGAAGGGGTGGATGAGATATAAGCTAACAACATGAGAAAGTGACTTGGAAGGTGGGTTTCATACATGTAACTGAGAAGAGGTGGATGAGATATAAGCTAGTTCAACATGAGAAAGTAACTTGGAAGGTGGGTTTCATACATGTGAACAAGAAGGGGTGTATGAGATATAGGCTAACAACATGATAAAGTGACTTGGAAGGTGGGTTTCATACATGTGAACAAGAAGGGGTGGATGAGATATAAGCTAACAACATGAGAAAGTGACTTGGAAGGTGGGTTTCATACATGTCAACAAGAAAGGGACCACAATTTGAAGGAACACTATCCCCTTAAAAGAGACCTTGTTTTAATTAAAATTGACCTAATGACCTATACCATGTCATAACCATGACACCTTTAATGTAATTAACTTAATTCTAATTAGTTTTTCATTTTCAATCTTTTGTTAAAGGTTAGAAATTAATGAATAGTCCCTTTCAACTTGATCAAGATAACAAGAAGTTAAACTTACATACATTTCATCGAAACTAGAAATGTCTAATTTATAAATTACATAATTACATAAATTGGAGTAAGAGAAATTTTCAAAGTTGCACAATTATATACTCATAAAATATAATGTAGTTTTGCTTATATGAGGGTGGATTTCCAAAGAATTTTTTGAAACATTTGATATAGCAGTTATTATCCTAATTATATATATATATATATATATATATATATATATATATATATATATATATAACCCAAGTCACATAATTACTTTATGAAACAATTTAGTGATATTGTATAACTTTTTAGAGATGAAATGTGTAATATATACTAATAAATTAATTTTATTTTTTTTAAACCCATAATATAAAAGTGAAAAAGTATTACCATAATAATAACCAACACATATTGGTATCACCCCATATTTTAAACAATTATATGAATAAAACTCAATTGAAATACAATGCTTAATAAAGGGTGAAGATTTACACATACATTCTAATTTTAATTTTATAAATATCAACTTTTCATATTTTTTTGTTATTTTATTTTAAGTTATATTATGCATCTCTTCCCTAACTTCTTCTTCACTAACATGAAAATAAAATATTAAAAAACAACAATAAAAATAATACAAATATGTCTTATGCACTCTTTTTATTGTTTATCTATCTTCTTGTTTAATAAATACGAGGTTGAGAGAAAGAAAAATACAATTTACAACATAACATGGATGAAATGTGTAACATAATACTACTAAAATAAAACTAAATAAGATTTTCATAGTAAAAATGAAAAAAATATCCTCACCAAAATAATAAATAATAAATATTATGCTCAATTGTAAGTTTTCCTAAAATTAAATAAAATTTGACATTTGTAGTGTAAAAACGAAAATCTTCTCACAAAAAATATTAATAATATGCTCATATTGTCAACCTTTTCCTTTTTGATTGGGACTAAACTCATTATCTTGTCCACTATTCTATTCTCCTTATAAAACAATGGATTGGTGTCATTGTCTAGTCTTCTTCATCCAGTCATTTGGTCATGACCTATTCACCTTCACGAAAGTTGGAAGAAATTTTTGATATGATAATGATAGACTTGTCCTTTTTCCTTGCAAGACAATAGTATTGATACCATTTTTTTAACAAATTAGGTATATCTTCATGTATTATCAACTATGTTGACTTTGATTGAAGTATTCTCTTAGTTATAAATATTATTTATTACTTTTAAATCCAAATGATTTATTACTTTTAAATCTAAATTGCAATTGTTGATGAAGGTGATGCTATTTTCTAACAAATTAGGTATATATTCATATTATTAACTATGTCTTATAAATGTGTGGTTGAGATATTAGTGTCATTTTTTAATAAAGTAAATATATATTCATATTATAAATTATGTCAATTTGTAATCTTATAAGTGTGTAGTTAAAGCATTCACTTTGTTATAAATATTATTTTTATTTTTAAATCTAAATTAGAATAATTTATGGAATTGATACTTATTTTTAACAATGTAGATATATGATAGTATTGTCAATTATGTTGTCAAGTTGACAACTTTGATAATAGTGCCAAGTTGATAACCATGTTTTCAAGTTGACTATGCTCTTATTGAAAAATTGAGAATATTCACTTTGTTATAAATATTATTTATTACTTTTAAATTCAAATAACAATTGTTTATGAAACTAAAACCATCGTCTAACAAAGTAGATATATACTTATATTTTGTTAGATATATACTTATATTTCCAATTATGTCAATATGTAATCATATTGTTAAATATATCAATTTGTAATTCTACGAGGTTGAAGCATTTACTTTGATATAAATATTATTTATTACTTTTAAATGTAAATTATGTCAATATGTAATCATATTGCCAAATATATCAATTTATAATTCTACAAGATTGAAACATTTACTTTGATATAAAGACTATTTATTACTTTTAAATGTAAATTAAAATAACCTATTGAGATATATTTTCTACCAAAGTAAGCATATGCTCATATTTTAAACTATGTGAATATATATTCTTTGTTATTATATGAATGTGTGGTTGAACTATTCTCATTATTATAAATATCATTTGTTATTTTTAAATCCAAATTACAATCATTTATGGAAGATGAGACAAGTTTTGAAATTTAGTTTATTTATTTGGTAAAAAAAATATTACTTCCAAATTAAATTAAGTTTCAAATTTAGTTAATTATATGGCAACAAAGATCTTAACATTAGATTAAATGGATGGAAAACTTAATCTTGGAGTAATATGGTGAAGGTTTATAATCTATAAGCATAATGTTTTAAATGGTTTGATTATATATATATATAATCCTTTTGTTTTAGTTTTATAAAATTATAATAGTTTCTATATTATTATAACCAATATATGTCCATGTTGGAGAAAAGAGGATCATGGGTGGATATATTGTTGAAATATATTTGAAATATAAAAAAAAATAAAGATGTACACATTGTAAGGAGGAGTTTTTGATATTTCCATTATAAATTTGTCAAATCAATGCAATAGTTATTAGAGAATATCTCATTTTTAATTACATTTGCTAAATTCTTATTTGAATGGTTAGAAAAAATATAAAACATAAAATAAGAAATGTATAGTTGAATATATAACATTTCATTTTTCCATTATGATTTATTTTTTTATAAAAAAAAATATACATTTCTCATATTTTATAACATGTTAGATTTTTTTCAACAATCTTAGCTTATGTACTTCATTTGATCAACTATTTTTATTATCCACTAACATACTATTGTAGTGTATAAATTATACAAACAATATGTATTTCATGTATTCAATCTGATCAAGCAATGTGCTAAAGAAAGATACTGAATACTTCTACAAATCAATTGCGAAAAATAAACACAATCACCAATCACGACAAGTAAAGAAATAATCAAATCAAACCACAACACAAATAATTTCCCGGGGAAAGCTTGCCACTCAAAACCCCACAATATTCTATTGTATATTCAACATGGAAACATTGTCGCTCCTAAGAGCCTTCACTTGCTTCCTCGTGTCTTTATCCACCAGTGATTTGAACTAAATAAATTTTGAGAACGTCTGATCTTTATTCTGCATGAAGTAGATCCATCACTTTCTAGAAAATTCATCAAAAAATATCACAAAGTACTTATGCTTTGCTGTTGAAGTAGTAGAGAATGGTCCACACACGTCTGAGTGACCTCTCTCAAGGATTTCCGAAGTTTGGTTCTCCTTCTCATGAAATGTGGCCTTTGCATACTTCCCCATAATACATCCCCTGCATATGTCTAACTGTGAAAGAGTACCCTTGGGAAGTCCTGTAGAAATCTGGTGCATGACCTTCAAGGCTTCGTGGTGTAGATGGCCCAATCTCCTGTGCCATAACTCACCCTCATCCCGGTTCACCACTTTTTCTGCCTTACCCATCAATGTTGTGAAACCATCTACATCAAGTTTATAGAGATGCTTAACATGAATCCAAAAATTCTTGGCTTTTCCTGTTGCTTTGTGTTGAAGGAAGTCTTTTCCCTCACTGAAAACAACATCATAGCCTCTATCCTCTAACATTGCAACTGAGACCATATTTTTCTTCAAGCCTAGTACATGCATTACATCTTTTAATAGAAAGGGTTTACCTGACTGTCTCTGGAAGGTAACTGTACCAATCCCGGTAGCACTCTACCATCTATCATCACCCATTTCGATATGCATATGGAGGTCCTCCTCCTCCAAGCTAATAAAAATTTCTTTGTCTCTCATTATGTGGAAGGAAGCACCACTATCCAAGTACCACACCAATCCCATTACACTTGACACCATGCATACAATGAGCGAGAAGTCAAGTTCAAATTGCGAGGCCAAAGCCTCACCAGCTGCAGATCTTGAAGCCTTGTTCTTATTTTTTTGTGGACAATTAGTGGCATAATGTCCATGCTCATGACAGTGAAAACAAATCACTCTGGACATGTCGCGCTTCTTCCATCTTTGACGGACTCAAATTTGGAATGGAATTTCTTTCCTTTCCCCTTATTTTCCTTGGCAGCCAAAGAGAAATATTCCTCATCACCATTCTTAGATGAAGATCCATCCCTGGTATTCCGCCTGAATTCTTCTTGCACCAAATCCGACCAAAGTTGTTCCTAATCTGGAAAATTTTCCCTTCCATTGAAAGAATCCTAATAACTGTGCCAACTCTTGGGAAGTCCTAGAAGAGCTAGGCCCACCAAGTCATCATCCGCGATAGTAATTTAGATGCTCCCAAGCTCATCTCGACATTGTACAAACTTTGTTAAATATTTGAGAATGGTGTTTCCTTTCTCCATTTTGATTTTCCTGAGTTTATCTTTGAGTGCCAATTTTCTATGATCACTGTTGCTCTAAAAAATATTTGTTAAATCTTTCCACATTGCATATGGTGTCACTTTTCCATGGATACTTGATACAATGTGGTCTCATAGTCCCTCCAGTAAGATCATTCTCACTTTTGCAACCTCCTTTTGTCAAGCAAGATTTGCAGCATCTGCTACAGCGGGTTTTGGAATGTCATTGTCGATGAATTATTTCAACCATTGTCCTCCAGTACTGCCTCCATTCTATCTTTCCAAGCAATATATTTAGAGATTCCCTCGAGTTCATACTCCAATATCAAGTCATTGAAATCCATTTCGATCCTGATCCACCTGTCACACCAAGAATACTGATACAAATTCGAATTCTATTCATTCACAAACTTGACTTCTCCTCCACTATAGTGATTTCATGTTCTCTAATACCATGTAGAAATTATAGCAACAATATGTATTTCATGTATTGAATCTGATAAAGAAATGTGATAAAGAAAGATACTGAATACTTCTACAAATCAATTTTGGAAAATAAACACAATCGCCAATCACGACAAGTAAAGAAAGAATCAAATCAAACCACAACATCGATAATTTCATGGGGAAACCTTGCTTCTCAAAACCCCACTATATTATATTTTATATTCAGCCTGGAAACATGAAAAAATTACAATGAAATCTTCTCACAAGAGTCTCTAACACTCAGCTAGTTGTCTCACACCGTCCCCGAAAAAATCGACCAACACTTAGCCAATTCTCAACCTCTAAACAACATTCCTTTCTTGTGTAATTCTTGATGAATGAAAATCCATATTCTTTAGGAATTTTTTCCTTCCAAAATTGCGCAAGGATCATGGGCAATCCAATGTGTGTTTGGTTGCATGTGTGCAACCCAATAATCCTACAACTGATAGTTAAAATCCCTTTCACCTTTGTCTCAATTGAGTCTCCACTAGAACTGACATGCATGTAGCTATTAATAATTAATCATCATTTTCATGTTAGATCATTGATTGTGAACTACATAATATTTAATTCACTTGATCTCTCACTAGTGCAACAATTAGTTACAACTAGCTCAACTGACTTTAACTCACCTAGATTGAGTTAACTGATTTCTCATGCATTAACTAATGTACCAACTGCAATTCGAACTTTGTTACAACTAGAATTACTCTGCATACCTCACCAACTACCCTCAACTTGAAATTCATGAGCTAACTGAGTTTATCAAACTCAATTAACTTTTACAAGTAATTTTGAGATAAGATTACAATTTATTGTCCAAATTAATTAAGGGAAAATTAAATTAGACACTGCACCAATTTAATTAATTAAATTGGCCATCACACTGATGTATCGCTAGGACCTGTTGGTCCCACACTAATGTGTGTGCTGTAATTTCTTGTTGGAATTCAACATGTAGTACTCAACAACCCCCCATTAAACTTAATAGTAGGACTAATAAATAATGAGGTCCTTTTTGAACCATTCATAAAACCCCTTAGTTTTAAAATAAAATAATTCAATTCAAGCTTTAAGTCTCCAAAAACATGACTAAACGAGAAAATTCCCTTATCAGAACCTTCATATCGGAGTTTAGGCTCACAATGTAATATTCATAAATGAGCTACCTTTAGGCTTTTACTAAAAATTCTTTATCAGAAATATTTCGAAGGATTCTAGTGGGTGTCATAAAGAAATCTCCGATATGAGACCTCTGATTAAAATTTCAATTATTTTTAAAGCCTAAAATAATGAAGCGCTCCTTGCTGAATATAATAATCAAAAGGCTTGGCTCCACAAGATTTGATCTGAAATTGATTGTTAATTAACTTTGTGCTAATATCAGTTTCAAAATTAACATGGAAGTGTTTTGGTTTTCTTATTATACAAGGGTTTATACATGTGTTTATGACTTACAATTCATTGAACTTGGTGAGATTAAGTGTATTTCATGAACTTAAAAGCATGGAAATTCAATGTTGAACAAGAGTATAATAAAAAACAACAAGCACAAATAACAGAGACAAAAACATAAGTTTTTTATGAATGAGTTCACCCCTCCTGGGCTACATATCCTTGGTCCAGCTTCATAGTGTGGGGCTTTGTATTAGCTTCAATTGTGCAAAATTTTTGTTTACAGTCTCCTGTTGCCTCTGTAACCTACTCCAATGGTTCCAAAACATCAAAATCTACCAAGAATGGCTCTTCCTGAGCCTAAATTGGTCAAACATTTCCAAAGTTATGGAAAAACCAATTTTTCCTAGATTTCCTCCACTAATTATAGAATTCCGCTAGTTAACTCCACTAAATGTGAAGATTCCGCCGCATCTGGAGGGTCCGCCAATTTCGTCGCTAAGATAATCAATAATTAATTAACAAATAAGTATGCGTTTAAGTGGGGTTAAGCACGTTTAGCACTAGCCCGCACTTATCCGTTATTATTGTATGAATACATGACTTAACACATTTAAATCTCTGTAGATCGCAGATTGCAGCCCCGCTTTTAATTATTCTAGGTTGCCTGCTCCTTCTTGTGATTGTGATACCCCGATGCGATATATCGCATCGCAACTCTCCATCACACCGCAGCTCCGCATCTGATAACCTTACCGTCACGTCACTTATCGATATAGCAAAATCAGAGATCCGCCACCTGATAATGCATTCACATCCACTCTTAAACTCCCGATGCAATTGGTAGGACCCACCTTATCGCCAATTTGAAATTGCAAATCATTTTTTGTTGCCTTGTGTCCTCCGATCCTAAACTACCGAAGCACGATGGTTGAACTCGCCGATGCTTTGGACCAAGGTTTAATACTTTGGGTTAATGAAATATGTCGTGGATATATGTTGTATTGTCATTTGACTATGGTTTTGGCTATTAGTCCCAACCTTTGATAAAATATGTATATTGCGACCAACCTTTGACTTTGGAATAAAAATCATGATATCTGCCCTTTGATTCAAACTTTGGAATAGAACATATATGCGCCCGAATTTCAACCTTAGAATAAAAATGTACACGCCTTCCAAACTTAGGAAATAGGATAAATTGTCACTGTTCTACACAATTTTTACTTGTTTGGGAAAACGAACAAAAAAACGTAACTCACTCATACAAACTTGGATTTTGATGAAATGAGTTGCATTGGAATCTTGGTGACGAGCTCTATCCGTTAATTCAGGTCTAAAGCATTTCTGAGCACTTTCATTTTTTTAACTAAATACTGAGCTCTTGATCATTCCTCCCCACTAGAAGCCCTTTGGACCCCAAAAGATACTATCAATTGTTCAGCAGGTGAGGTTACAACTCCATCACCCTTTCACTCTCCATCCATTTGGCCTTTGAAGGATTTTGTCCCTTGAGTCCCACTCTAAGGTATTTGACATTCCCTCTTTTTGAAGTTCTGATTCTTTTGTCAAGTATGAGATCTTGTCGAAGTTCATCAAAATATTATGAAGAGATATCATCTATTGATGTCATATTAACATGCTCTCCTTGATCATCAATCAAAGGAGGTTAAAAAATTCTCAAATTCTCAACATTAATGACAGAATATATTTGCATATAAGGAGGAAAATCTAGCTTAAATTCATTCGTACCAATTTTTTCTAGAATTTTAAATGGAACATAAAAGATTGGCTTCAGATTTTTACCTTCCCCTTGCAATATTTCTTTGCTGATATACAGCCAAACTTCATCTCCAACCTAGAATTTGTGATCAACACGGTATTTTTCATGCCTTGCCTTGTAGCTGCTTTGACTCTTTTCAAGTTTCCCTTGCACTGTGTGATGTATCAACTGAATTTTCTCAATGAAATTCCTTGCCTTTTCTATGTCACTATGACCATCTATAGCGACAAATTTCTCAAAGATGAAGTCCAAAGGCGATATTGGAAAATAACCATAACATGCCTCAAATGGTGAAGTGTTTGTGGAAGAATGTTTTGCCCTGTTGTATGCATGCTGAATGTAATGCAATTGTTCATGCCACAACTTGGGATGCTTGCTGCAATAACCTCTAAGAAGATGAATAACCATCATGTTTAACACCTCGGTTTGACCATCTGTTTGCGGATGAAATGTTGTACTCTTCTTCAACTTTGTGTCCATCATGTCCCATAATTTTGACCAAAAAATCCCAACATACCAGCAATCTCGATCACTTACAATAGAAGTAGGAAGACCAAAATGAACCCATACATTTTTAAAGAAAAGATTAGCGGTTTGTTCAGCTGTAATGTTTTTCTTACATGGCATCAAAATACACATTTTTTTGAACCTATCTACCACAACATAAAAATAATCATGACCTTTCCTTGACATAAAAATACCACCTACAAAATCCATTGAGATACTCTACCAAGGATGTGGAGGAACCGGTAGTGGAGTGTACAATCCAAGTTTCCTATTGCTAGGCTTACTTGTTGCACATAAAGAACATCCTCTAATAAAAAAAGATACACTATCAATCATGCATGGTCAATAACAATACCTTTGGAGATTCACTATTGTCTTTCCTACATCAAAATGTCCAACAATCAATGATGTCTGTGCCTCTCTTATGATATATTTCTTTCTCCCTGTGGTATACATAGCTTTCCCAAGTGATACAAAACATTTCTATGCACATGATAATATAACTCTTCATTTTGGTTTCCTTGACTCAAGCTTTCATACACATGTTGAAAGTCACTATCATTTTCATATTGTTCAATGTAGATTTCATGCATAATTGAATTGTTCTTGAGTATAATAGATGAATTTACAATAGGCCTAGAAAGCATATCAACTACCTTATTGTAGATTCCATTTTTTTACCTGATAACCAAATGAAATTTTTGTAGAAATGCCATCCATCTGAAATGTATTGATTTCCGCAACATTGACTGTGATTGTAAGTACTGCAATGGATGATGGTCGGTATGGATAATGGTCTCTTTCCCCATAAAATAATTCTTCCATTTATTTACACTTTATACCAATGCATATAACTCTTTATCATAGGTGGGATAATTAGTCACAAATCCATTAAAAATTTCATAATGAAATGAAATAGGCTTACCTGCTGCATGAGCACTGCTCCCATAACATAATCACTTGCATCTGTTTGCATCTCAAATGGTTGTTTAAGTTTCGAAAGTGCTAATACCAGTGTTAAAATTATCTTTTCCTTTAAAGCATCAAATTATTTTTTCTGTACATCTCCCCAATGGAATACGTTTTTGACACTTGTCAATGCATGTAACAGAGCTGCAATGGAAGAAAAATTAGCAATGAGTTTCCTCCAATACTATGTTTCCCCAAGAAAGCTTCTTACCTCTGTAACTATATTGGGATTGGGCCAATTCAGAATGACCTCTACTTTGGAAGGGTCTCTCTTCAACTCACCTCCTCCAACAATGTCTCAAAAATATATTAAAGAATTCTTACCAAACTCACACTTCAACATCTTTAAAAACAATTGCTCTTTTTTCAAGACATCAAGTACCTTGTTCACATGCATAACATATTCTTCTCTTGATTTTCTGAATATAAGTATGTCATCTAAGTAAAAAATTATGAAGTCATCTAGAAATGGTCTAAGTACATCATTCATGGCTCTCATGAAAGTAGCTGGAGCATTTGTTATACCAAATGGCATAACTAACCACTCAATCAATCCTTGTCTAGTTTTGAAAGCAGTTTTCCAAATTTCCTCTTCAGCTATTCTAACTTGATGATAACCACTTCGCAATTCTAACTTAGTGAAATATCTTGCATACTTCAACTGATCTAGAAAATCATCAACGTGTGGGAGAGGGTAGCGATTCTTTACCATGATTTTATTTAGTGCACGAAAATCGATACACATGCACCAAGTCCCGTCCTTCTTTGGTACCAAAACAATTGGTGAACCACATGGCAAAGTAAATGGGCATATGATACCTTTGTTCAACAATTCTTGAATTTTGTTATTGAATTCCAAATTCTCCATAATTGACATGCAATACATACCAATGTTTGGAAATGGAACATCCAGCTGCAAATGAATCTCATGTTGAATTCCCCTCCTGGTAGGTAACCCACTTGGTTCTTGAAACATCTCGCCATGTTGACTTACCACATCGAACAAATCAGATTTGAATTTGTCATCACATCCTTCAAAAGATTCATAGTCAACATCATCCTTTTTCTTCATCACGAGAAGCACAAATTTTTTTACTTGCATTAACTAGCCTATTCATTTGCCCTACATTAACTAAAGAAATATTCAATTTCTTGCAATGATCTCTCACAATATACTCCACCCCATCCTTAATAAAATGATATTTATTCTCATGGTGATAAAACACCGCTTTCCTGTCATACAAATATGGACTTCCCAAGATAATCTTAGAAATTTCAAGTGGAACCACATCTAACTTGACTTCATCAATGAAGTAAATCAAAATATGCATTTCCATGTAACTTTTAAATTGGCATTCTTAACTATCCAACCCAAAGGGTATGGTTTATGAGGTGGTACAGTTTCAAGGTTAAGATTTTTGACTAAGTCTTCCGAAATTAGGTTTTCTTGTGACCCACAAATAAACAATGCATCAATCTTTGCATGATTTGAAATCACTCTAACATGGAACAATTCTAGCCTTGTGTCTTCATTTGGAGTGTTGTTGTGACTATTTGAGGAACTAGTACTTTCTATGGCTTCCTTTCCTTTGTTAACCATGGATATTATCTTGGTCTCATATCCTGAATCAGATCCAAGATCTTGTTGTGTGGTGGAAGTCATCTTTTGTTTCCCTTTGTTATTTGGTATCTTTGGCCTTAGTTCGAGATGTAGTTTCCAACAGTGGACTTCATCATGCCCCTCTTTGGAACAATGTTTGCATGTATTTTTCTCCCCTTATTTCTTGATGCTTGCATTCTTCTTTCCCTTCCACTTTCCTCCCTTCTCTTTTCCCTTACTTTTGAATGACTTCTTCTTACTACCCTCTTCCTGAATGTTTTTTCCCCTTGCTTCAAGATGTGTGGCTTGCACACATACTTCATCTAAGTTTTTTGGGTTAAATATACGGATAGTATGTTTCAAGTAGGAATGTAAACCTCCAATATATTTCAAGAGTGTGTCTTGTGAATTCAAGTTTACTCCTAACAATAAAGCCCTCTTTCTAAACTCCTGTGTATACTCTTGAACAGTTTTGCCTTTGAGTTGCCTAAATTTTTTCCAACTCATTATTGCTTTTTTCTTATAGGATAATGGATAAAATTGTCTTTTAATGGAAGAAATTAATTCAACCCAAGAAATGGATATCTTACCATGGATTCACATTTCCTCTTGAGTCTTTGCCTCCCACCAAACTAATGACGCTCCTTCTAGCCTTAATGAAGCTAACTAGATCTTTATGCCATCCTCTCGAAGATTCTGAATTCTGTAGTATACTTCCAATTGATGGATCCAATTTTCTAACTTCTCTGTATTTACCTCACCATTGTACATGGGAAGTTCAAACTTGATTTCCAACTTGAGTAATGGATTTTTTACTTTTGGGATTTTTTAATGAGTGTGGGTGGTTTTTG
Source organism: Pinus albicaulis (assembly GCA_034641835.2). Classification (NCBI taxonomy): domain Eukaryota; kingdom Viridiplantae; phylum Streptophyta; class Pinopsida; order Pinales; family Pinaceae; genus Pinus; species Pinus albicaulis. The sequence continues at coordinate 138,307,560 of CM076572.1, read as the reverse complement.
TGGTGGATGTGGAAGATGAAGATGTTGATGAATATGATGAGGATGAGGATGGTGGAGATGGAGGTGACTTCCCTCCACTACCTTTCAAACTCTTCTCTTCATCCTTCTTACCATCTGAAGATCCTTCTCCATGTGAAGGCTTAGAACCTTCTCCTACTCTTTCTTCAGTGAATGCATCAAACATGATTTTAACCATTCTTTGTATGTCTTTGAAGTCTCTCTTAACATCCTCTTCTTCTGAATGTCCATGAGTCTCTTCAACTCCTTACATAATTGCTAAGGATTCAAGCTCAACTTCTGATGCTTTTATCTTCTCAATCACTTCAACTTCTTGTGCAATTTGTACCTCTTCAATCTCAATTGTTGGAGATGGAACTTGAGGTGCTTCAAGTGAAGATTTGAGTGGAAATTTGGATGAATATGATGCTTTCTCAACTTTCTTTCTCCTTTTCATAATATCAAGATTAACAATCAATAGTTTCCCTTATCCTCTCTGCAACTTGAACCTTGTAAGCATCACAAAATTGCAACCATTAAAACCATTCTTGCACAATCTCAACCAAAGCAAGAAATAAACCTTTAGCAACCTTGTGCTCAGATACCAACTTGATCTGAAATTGAATGTTAGTTAATGTTGTGCTAACATCAGTTTCAGAATTAACATGAAAGTGCTTTGGGTTGCTTATCATACAACAATCTATACATGTGTTTATGATTGACAATTCATTGAACCTGGTGAGATTAAGTGTGTTTCATGAACTTAAAAGGACGGAAAATCAATGCTAAACAATATAATAATAAAACATAGCAAGCACAAATAACATAGACAAATACACAAGTTTTTTATGAAGGAGTTCACCCCTCCTGGGCTACATCTCCTTGGTCCAACTTCATAGTGTGGGCCTTTGTATTATCTTCAATTGTGAAAAAGTGTTGTTTACATTCTCTTGTTGCCTCTGCAACCTACTCCAATGGTTCCAAAACATAAAAATCTACCAATAATGACTCTTCCCGAGCCTAAATTGGTCAAAAATTGCCAAATTTATGGCAAAACCATTTTTTCCTAGTTTTTCTCCACTAATTCTGGAAGTCCACCAGTTAACTCGACTAAATGTGGAGATTTCACTGCATCTGGAAGGCTCGCTAGTTCTGTTGCTAAGATAATCCGTAATTAATTAATAGATAAGTATGAGTTTAAGTGGGGTTAAGTGTGTTTAGCTTTAACCCGCACTTATTCGTTATTATTGTATTAATACATGGCTTAACGCATTTAAATCTCCACAGATCGCAGATTGCAGCCCCACTATAAATCATTCTAGGTTGCCTGCTCCTTCTTGCAATTGTGATACCCCTATGCAATATATTGCATCGCAACTCTGCATCGCACTGCAACTTCGCATCCGATAACCCTACCACCACGTCACTTATCATTAATCCGAAATCCTAGATCTACCACCCGATAATGCGTTCATGTCCTCTCTTAAACTCCTGATGTGATTGATAGGACCTACACTATCACCAATCGCAAATTGCAAATCTTTTGGTGTTGCCTTATGTCCTCCTCTCCTAAACTGCTGATGCGCAATGGTTGAACTTGCTAATGCCTTGGAGCAAGGTTTAATACTTTGAGTTAATGATATATGTCGCGGATATATGTTGTATTGTCATGCGACTATGGTTTCAGCCATTAGTCCCAACCTTTGATAAAATATGTATATTGCGACCAACCTTTGACCTTGCAATAAAAACCATGCTATCCTCCCTTTGATTCAAACTTTGGAATAAAACATATATGCACCTGAATTTCAACCTTGGAATAAAAATGTACGTGCTTTCCAAAACTTAGGAATTAGGAGAAATTGTCATTGTTCTCCACAATTTTTACCTATTTGGGAAAACAAACAACAGACCATAAATCACTCATACGAACTCGGATTTTGATGAAACGAGTTGCATTGGAATCTTGGTGATGAGCTCTATCTGGTAATTTAGGTCTAACACATTTCTGAGCACTTTCATTTTTTTAGCTAAATACGTAGCTCCTGATCAAGATTATCATGTGGAATTTTAGAGCTTCCACTTCGAAACTTTTCATATGTGCACCACATAAATCCTCTGATATTCCAATCCTCATATCTCCGATACTTCCTATCGCTCATTCCTCTGATACTTAGATATTCCCTATCACCGATTCTTCGATAAACATCCCCTTTCCATATTGCAATTCCCATGTCGCAATTTTTTATCGAATGTCACTCCTTTAAAATTTCGATATAAAACCTCCGATACAAAACCTATGATAACACTTCCCGCTCATGTTTTTTAGCCATTACATTTTTAAAGTTCATCAAAAGGAAAACATATCACATGTTTCAAATATGTAACCTTATGAATTATCTGATAGAAAACCTTTGATATGTTGACATGTACAAAAGCCCATGTGAACTCATGTTTCATCATTTAATTTACAAATGCATCGAATTGATGATTTTAGAGTTCTAAATGATTTGGTTATCATAACTTGATGTCACTGGATTTTTATCATTAAGGAACGATTTGATATGAATTGGGTTATTTTCTCTAATGAATTATGCGATTAAGAAAGTTTCCACTTACCCTCATGTTTTCTCTTCGCAGGTCAGCCCCGATAAATAGAACTCCATGAAAATGTCTATGGCAGCTAAATCTAAGAACAAATTTGCAGAGCAAAAACAACCGTCTCCTCCTCCACCTGAGACTGCTAAAATGCTTTCGTTATTTTCAGATATGGCATGTACTCCAGATGTAGGGGCCTCCTCATGGGAAGCTATGTCTAAGCTCTTTGAGGATGAAAACCCCAAGGTATTAGAGAGAAAAGTCATAAATGATGATTCTACCTCAACCTCTAAGTCTACCTGGAATGATGTTGCAAATTCTTTCTTACACAAAATTTCATCCCAACCAAAGATCTTGCCTTGTACAGACATGGTTAAATGGGTCATTGACAATTTAAGTATTTCAGAGAGAGTTTTTCTAACTCCAAAGTAGAGAATCATTGGGTCATTCACGAGTGAATATTTAAACAAAATGTATAAGCTACCGCCATACTAAAATAAATATGACAAAAAAGTTGTGGAAAAATTTATGAGTGAAAATGAGGATCAGTCAAAACCCATCAGGTAATGGAGAAGAGATCCAACAAACACAAGAATGAAGACAAGGGTATGTATTCCATTACTTCTATTGTTGGACCATTATGTTATATAGCTTCCTTGATGTGTATCATATATGGATACCCTAATACCCATAAATTATCATTCCATTGGGTACCATTAATTGATGCTGCCTCAAATGGATACATTATGGATTGGGGAACTGTACTGTCTGATAGTATAGGAATTCAAATCCTAAATTATAGGAAAAATCATATTTTTTCTCAGAATATTATTTCCCCATTGCACATGGGTGCCTATATAATGGATGTTGTATATTTTACCTCTGATTTCACATCAATGGGATGGAAATGGACCTTTGAAGACCCTACGCCTATATATATCTATCATGACATACTCTGGGAATCCAAATTCCAACCTCATTTCTATAAAATTTGCCATGGATTTATGGTACCTATCCACCAAATTGTCTTTGATGAGAACTCCCCTAGAATTTCCCCTAAAGCTAACAATGGTTTATTACCAATAGGGAAATGGTTTGGAGAGGAATCCTTTACTTATATCTAGATCTTTGGCAGTCTCACCAACCCTCATGTGTTACCCCTTTATGTTCATGATAAGCTTTTAGCCTGAGAAATAGCTTACCAAATTGTTGGGAATGGTCTTTCAAAGCTTCTGAAAGATGCTAAAAATACGGTGTGGTCTACTTTTCATATTTCCTGTGTTGTTTATGCCCTTGACATTTTCAAGCATGTTGGTCTTGAAATTGCAGAAATTAAATGTTTAAATTTCCAATTTATGCCTAATATACAATATGATCCTAATGATACTTTCAAGAATGCCACAACACAAACAAATATCAGACAATTTTATGCATGAACCAGACCAATTTGATGATTTATTTGAAACGACTTTTACCTATGCACAGGTTGAGAAATTAGCAACAATACAACTTATTCTTGAAGAATTGGTTAAGTTTAACCAATACAGGAATAAAATGATAACTCATTTTCCCTTGGATTTGTTGATAATTCCTCAAAAAAATATAGAACGTGATAAAGTTGTGTTTGCTTTAGCAAAATATACTAATACATCTCTATCCAAATAGATATTTTCTCCATCCACTTCACAGACTCAAGAGACTCAAACATGCAACAAACTTGATAAGATATGGGAAGAATTCAACCAATCCATACAAAACAAAGAGCCTTAGGGTTTCAAGATTCCAGAGAAAGAAAATTTTACACATACCCTTGAAGTTAAAGGGAAAAGCTCGCTTGCTACTGGGGCTTCCGATAAAGTTTTGGATACTGACGACTTAGAAATTATCACAGTATTTCCGACCTCTGAGGTTGTTTTGAAAATCAAATAAATACATCCTCTTGATGTGTTCTATAGTCCTAACTATAAATTTGTGGTCAGCAGACAGAGAAAAAGAAGGAAATTTGAACAAACCTAGGCCTTAGTCCCTAGTAATGCCTCTTTTGAATTAGTTTAGAAATATCCTCAAGAAGGCCCTACAAGATATCCGAACAGGCTCTTGCAACTTGCAAAAGCATATGCCGCTGATACTATTGAAAAGTATTTAGAAGTACAACAAATCATAAAAGAGAAATATGAAAGAATTATGCAGCTAGAACAGGGTCAGGAAAATGAAAAGCAAATTATTGAACAACAGTGGCAAGAACAACTTGCAGAACTTGAGAATAATTTCAATGACTTAAAGCTTCAACATGAAGATGATCTAGAAATCAGGGACACTCAAATCCAATAACTTCAATAGAAGATTGAGAAGTTGAAAGTGAACACTAAGATAATTTAATTTAAGAAAGAAGAAAGATAACTAAACACTCTCCTTGCTCAGTGTTAACACTCCACCAGATCTCTGAGGTTTGAGAAGAGACCAACAAAGGTAATCACAGACCAATATTTTTCCAAGTAGCTAGCCCTACTAGGAAGGAGAGGGCTCTCTCCAATGGATCTCAACCAATATTACTGTATCAATGAGATATTAGGCTAGGTATAGTAGCACAAGGGTTTGATTGATTGAATTTTGAGGTGCTGGATGGTGAATAGGTTAAGGAAGGAACTAGGTCAGGGTAATCAAGGATCAGAATTGCAGAGATATGGTATCTAATGAAATGTTGTAGAATACTAGTGTTTAAGAAAAGAGCATGTTGCATAAGAGATATGAATTCTTTTCTACTCGAAGAAGATGAAACAAACTGTAACTATTCCTCCAAAATAGAGCATAAGCTTAATGAATTTTGTCTTTCAGACGTAGGAAATAATTACATTCAGAAATGGAATGAATATGAAATCACAATAAATTCACATATTTTCAAAACATAAGAATAAAAAATGTCAAATCACATTACCACAAGAATTCCGTCAAAATAGTTGCAACTCAGTTTGTTATTTCTTGCCAAAAGTCTAATTACCATAGTGTTCAGTGATAAAAAAACAAACATCCAACCCTTGATATGAGAAAATAAGTGAATAATATAGACCAAAAATTATTCTCACAAGCTCAGGGGTCAAATCCCTAACTTTAGGAACTAATTCCCAAAATTCTCAACTGGAAACCGAAAGACTAGGGAGGTCAACAAACTCATCCCTAACTTTGGTCAAACTTATTCATTTATCCTAAAAATACACTTTTACCCAATATATCTACCTATAGTAACTCAAAGTGGCATAATTACATTTCCATGAATAAATTACATCAGTAAAATCCATAAAATCCATTGAGAAACTAATAAAAAGTCAAAATCTGGAAAATATCAGTGAACTGGCAAAAGCGCAGCCCCTGAAGCAAAAGCGCAACACCAACTTCAAGGTCACTTTTGGAGGACTTGCTGAAGTCCAAATTGAGCCCAAGATAGCTCATTGGAAATATGTTCCTGTCTAGTTTCAACAAATTCCATTAAGTTATGAAAATTATGAATTTAAGGCCCTCAAAACTGAAATCTCCCAAGATTGGTCAAAAGAACAACGCCAACCTAAAAAACGAGGCAAAAATGTGATTTTTGGATGTTTTTGGCCATTTCTCCCTATCAGAATGTCAAAATTTGATGTATAGGGCCTTATCAATCCAATTGTGGTGACCATTTGTCATTTGGAGGCTCCTAGAAAAAGCGCAATGCCCTAGGCGCTGCATTTTTAACAAGTGGATTGTGTCAAATTTCTGGGTTTTTTTTGCAAAAATAGGCCTCACATATGGAGCGATATATCCATAAAAATGATTTTTTTTTCCAACATGATAGATTTTTTTGGGCTTTAGCATGTTAGGAAGAAAAACCTCCTCAATTTTCCCAATATTATTCTTTTATTGTCCACAATCTTCTTTGCAAATTGGTGTCTTAAACAACACTTTGCAATGAAGAAAAATAGGTTGTAAGATGTGAATGGATCTCTCATTCTATAATACCTGTGTAAACGGTGATATATTTTTTTGTACTTTGATAGCTTAGGAACAAAAACCTCATTCATTTTCTCAAAATTCATCTTTGTTTGGCCACAATATGTTATGCAAAAATATGACTAAACAAGACATTTCTAGAAAATGTGCCTTCAAATATTTTTTCAAATTTCTCAAAATTTTCTCCAAATTTCCTCACAATTTCTCTAGAGATGCCAAATAAGGTGTTTTATGCTATCATGGATGTATTAAAATGTAGGTACAACTTACCCTTCTCCTCCTGACAAATTAGTGTTTCCTTTGTAGTGTGATTTCAAGTAGGGTTTGTACTACTCAAGGTCTAGGTTCATGCCTTAAGATTCTCCCTCCTTTGTTGTAGGTATTTTTCTCTTCCTCCATGGTATTTCTATTTTCCCCCATTATGTTTCTCTCCTCCTCCATTATGTTCAGTTTGTCTTGAAACCCTAGGGGAAAGGGGAAGGGAAAGGGAGTTAGGAAGTAGGTTTAGGGAGTTGGGATAAGTGTAGGAAAATTTAGGGAAGTGAGGAGGGGAGTTAGGGAGCTTAGGGAAGTGGTGGGGGATAGAAAAATTTAGGGAGATAGGGTAGATAATTTTATTACAGGGATATAGTGAGAATGCCTAGGAAAATGCTGTCTAGGAGTAGGTTTTTAAGAAATATGATTTGGGAATGAGAGATAAGGTGATGTAAGGTTAGGGGGAGTGATACTAGAGTGTGGGAAGGGAAAATAGAGTCTAGGGGAAACAATATTGGTTTGTAATGATGAAAGCTAGGTTTTCTTGGCTCAAAACTTGAAATGGTGAGTGAGGAGGGTTTACATCATGAATTTAAAATTATGAAGTGAAAGGAGGGATTGGAGAGGTGAAAATTACTTGCAATGGACTGAGAAAACCCTTGCTTGATGACTGGACCACTTGCAGAGGATTTTTGAAGTTGTGGGAGAAAGGTGGAAAAATTGTGGTGCTTGAAGTAGGAGCGCAGTGCCTCCCAGGTAAAAGCGTAACGCCTTGAGCATGAGCACAGTGCCTTCCAGAAAACTCGATTCTCTTCCTCGAAATTTGATTTTTAACTTTGGGAGTTTGAGAGCTCAATGCATGAGGATGAAAATAAGTACCTCCTTGGTCTTTGATGGCCCTTTATACTTGGTGAAATTTCATAAATTGGATTTGGGACTCACATTTCCTTTTGAACTCAACTTTAACATTGCACTTTACCTTTTGAACTTGATCTTTGAATTTGATCTTTTGGTGGATTTGGAACACTATGACTTTTAGAACAATGACTGATTTGGCTGATGGGACCTTGAGTATGAAACTAACTTGGAGCAATGAGAACTTATTACATATTAAGAAACATAAAATTACATATTGAATTGAAATTTAATTCACAAATAAACTTTCATAACAAAATGTGTTTATTGTCACTCTTTTACTTGCTGGACTTTTATGCATGTAAATGGTGATTTGATGGACCTTGAAAACCCTAAGACCTAATGGAGACTCTAACTGAATGAACTTCATGATGAAAATACTGAAATGATGATGACAACTCATGACTGATGTACACTTAGCAAAGTGGTGAAATGAGCCAGCGAGTAATGAAATTTCTGAAAAGAGTGAGGTTTGACCTAAATCTACACCAAGTGACCAATTTTTTGCATGATGACCTAAAGGAATGAAAAAAAATTCAGAATGGGACCCTTAACATGACCTGAAAAGAGATTTTTTGATCATTGGTGGGAGGATGAAAATGCTGACATTAACACCCAGCAACAAGTCATTTTCTCACATAAATTGGCCATTATCAATGGCTTATGCAAATCAAGTGATTCATTAGTGAATCAATAGTACAAGATGAGGAATAATTTGAATAGGTAAAGGATAATATTTCTAATTACATATTATGGCAAGATAGTGCTATAGGGAGATCAACTGATCCCCAAATAATTGAAGAATCACAAAATGAAATTGTTTTCAATGAATGGTAAATCAAACTAAAGCATGTAGAAATGACGATTGTTAGTGCCAGGAACATATCTAGAAATCTCACGGAATCTGTTAGTGATAGTCTACTACAAGAAAAATTGATCCAAGAATTCCTTGAAGGTACTTTGCCAGAAGTTAAATTTTTAACCAAATCATGGAAATATTTATTGAAAATGAAGGCTAAAAGCATCAAGAATCTGTCAAAGGTTGACCTAGAATGCCATTGGCAGTACTTGGTTAAACCTCACAGTTAGTAGCTCATGCTGAGGTGTATCTCCAACACAAATACACATCTCCTTATAGCACTGAGCGATGCAATATTTATGGGACAAATGCACATCCAGCCTCATCATCCACCTGTATTAGAAATAAATGACATATATATGTGAACTTTGGCAGCAAATGCGAGAAAAAGCTTCATCTCAGTCATAGTCATGTTGTTACAACTGAAATATATTATTCTACTTTACTTTCTTTTAATGATGGTTTGTTGAAACCACTCCTATATTTTGTGATGTTTACTATATTTGTATTTTCATTAGAAACCATAAATCCCCTTCATGGATATGAAGAAGGGATTTTCAATATTTGCAAAAGATATTTTGGTTTGCACTACTGTAGCTTCAGGTGATGTTAATAGAAAGTGGAATCACCACTATTTTTCTCATGAGAAGAATCAAAATATATCGTGTTCTACTATGTATGTATTATTGATGTGCTTATGAGTTGAATGGTTATTTTAATAATGTTTATTCATATATGTTTTTGCAAACAATCAGGAATTTATCACTATTGATGTGTGTGGTTGCAATCTTACAATTGTATGTATAAACAACGAAACATTATATGTGCAAAGAACTTCACCAACTAATTTAATTAACTATTTGATTAAATTAGTTATCATTATATGTTTTAACCTCGTAAATGATTTGATGATTTATATTGTCATGTTATATATGAGATCTTTTTAAAGTCACATATATAGAAAAAAAAATCCTGTGTTAGATAGTTTAAGTTTATTTATTCTTTATCGCTTAAGGGAAACTGGTCACATAATCCCAGTTGGAGCCACCATTCCAAACAGAAAAGGAGCTGCTTTAAGTTCCCGACCGAGTGGTTTTCCACGACGTTGAGGCAGATAATTTTGAGCCTACAACAAATACTTAACCAATCGAAAAAAAACCATGCTTGACACTACTTGAAATATTACAAAAACTTACAAATATTAAGATGTGCCCCCTTGGATATAGAAATTACTATACTAAAATAGATAGAAAGTAAGTTTCAAAATTTATCCATTGTCTCCACACTTTTTTCCAAAGCTCACGTGTCTCTCCTTTGTTGAATTCCACTAGATGAGCTTAACCTGAAGGAAATCCGATACCCTGCTTGGAAAAAATGTCTATCATTTGATTCAACTCTTGATAGATGTGACCTATGGAGAAAGATATAAACAATAAGACGCTCCTTTAGATAATGTGATTGATATTTTAACTACAAGTTATGAATATATTACTTACATGACATCCAATTATCCATCGACAAGGAATCCCCAAAGATATGTTTTATTCTCAACCTAGAATAAAATTATATTCTAACAAAATCTTCAATTCCATTAACCTCATTAGATTATTTGGTCCCTAACAAAATTTTCTCTTAGGGTGAAATAAAGTGTTTATCACTAGTAAAAAATGGCTAATTTGTTACTAAAAAAATGACTAAAATTTGCATATAAAAGACTATTTTTCGGTCGGTAACCAATAGTAGCTAATTTACAGTATCTTATAACACGACCAACTTATAGTCGTTTTTAGCTTAGTCATTAATTGGTTGTCTCAATTTTTTTGTCTAGTAGTATATTTGGTCATTAATTTGGTCATTGATTTAGTCGTTGATTTGGTCATTAATTTAGTCATTGAATTGGTCATTGATTTAATCATTGATTTGGTTATTAATTGTCACAATTAATAACCAAATATACAATAAAATATATTACTAAATGATCACCCAAAAAAACCAATTAATGCCCAAAAAAATATGACCAAAATATTGGCCATATTATAAGATAGTGTAAATTAGCTACTAATATTCATATATATGAAAATTTTAGTCATCGTTTGAAACTAATTAATGACCAAAGAAATATGACTAAATTTTAGTCGTGTTATAAGATACTGTAAATTAGCTACTAATAGTCGCATATATGCAAAATTTAGTCGTCATTTGGAATCACAAATTTATCATTTGCAATAGTCATTTATATTTTTTTTGGTAGTTTAATATTCATTATATAAATGGATACTTTAGTAGTTTATATTCATTTCATTTTCTTTCATTTACAATCGTCATAAGCAACTAATTTAGTAGTATATTAATAGTAGTTGTGTTCATCATTAATAAACATAAATTGTCTATCTAATAGTTTTAGTTTGATTTTATGTGTTTATTATTAATCAACATAAATTAATCAGTATGATTTTGCAACTGAATTTAAAAAAAAAATGTCATACAATGCACATCTTCATCTAATATGAAAACACAAAGTTACATGTGTTAATTACAATATTAAGTAATATCAAGTGCAACTATAAATAATTCCAACCACACATTATATTATATAAAATGTCAAGTATTACAATATGAGTTTCCAAATTAATATTGGTTAGAGTACAATTTACACATGAAATATTGTTTCAACACTTCAAAACATGATCATTGTGTTGCCAAGACATTGCAGGTGAATTCACCAACTATGAAGACTTGACCATCAGTCTTTATGTGTGTCTTATGTGGGATATTGGCTCTACAAGTACCACTAGACCAATTCTCTTCTCTCTCTCTTTAATTTGCATATTGTCACTCTAGTGTTATTGTCCTCCTCTTTTTTCGATTCCCGCTTACCATCAATACTGAGTTCATTTTCTGCAACAAAAAAGAAGAAGATACAATGCAAGTATAAGACATGAAAGTCAATGAACATTGGAATATAAACTGAAGTAGACTATAAAGGATTCATATGATATACAACTCAACATAAACAATATTGTTAATGTCACTTTCACCATAAAATCAAGAAACTCGAACAAGTTTTCTTCAATTGGGAAATAGTGGCCACTATCTGGTCAAATGAACTGTATAAAAAAAGAAACTAAAATGTCACCATAAAATAAATTTTGTACCTACTGTGTTCTCAGTGTACAACATTTGTTGATGAAATGCTATCTTCAACTAAAGTAACGAATGCAAATATAAGCACACATTTTTATCCCAATATTTTGAATTCTCATGCTTATGGTACATTGCAATTTTGATTTTATCCAACATAATCAAACACATCAGAGCTAGCAATTTCTACTAAGAATATCTCATGCTCCACTTTTGTAGTTGTATCATTTCCTCTAGTTATCTTTAAGAAGCAGTGACACTTCAAAAATAAAACTTGTCAATATAAATATAATGGGTGGAGAAAAGTATTGATGACACAAAATTACAACAAGAAACTAAAAAAGAATAAGAAAAGACTTTGTAAATTGTGACACTAACCGGGAATATAGCTTCAATATAACAATATGGAATTGTCAACGTAATATTCCAGGGGAAAAAGAATCCAATTTCCAGAAGCCAACAAATTATATCTAGAGAAAAACTAAACATATTGGTTCCACATTCAAAGGTAAAGTAACTAGGGACTAGCTATATCAGATACTTTCTAGAGTGTATGGGTAGCTACAAACACCATTAACAAGAATTTTAAAATAGATCTGCCACGTATGACCTCAAATGTGGCAACAAGCTTGATATATGCACTACAATTATACAGTTCAAAATTCATTAAAATGATATAAGAGTATCAAAATAAACTGCACATAATTACATATTCACTATCCACTTTTATTCCAAAACAACATTCAAATAACTGATATAACTTACCTCGAAAAATATGTTGAAATTTCATTCATTTTCATGAATATCCCTGGCTGTCAGTTCCTGGGAAAGTGGTTGCTAAATGAAATCTTGCCCAAAAAAAAAAAAAAAAAACTTAATAGGAGAAAAATATGACAAATACCCTTACCTTTTTCTCCTTTAAAGAATGCATACTTTTCTTAAAAAAGGTCTAAAAGTCTACAAAACTATCTATTAAATCATAAAATAGAACAACAACTATGGGAAAATAAGAACTACACAAGTGGAGGACAAAATTTTTCCGTAGTGCGACATGGCACATAAAACCTGTCATTGGTGCTAGTGTTACTTGCAATTAGCATTTTACAAAAGTAATTATTCGGTCGCTTGCTTGGTGCACCGAGATCAGAACCAAGATAACAATATTTTTGCTCTTCTTGCACAGTATCATAAATTTTAGTTCCCTGCACAAATGGAATTAGTACCAAAGCATTTCTCACCAAAATTGGCAATTACGGCAAAGCACAAATAATGAAACTGAAAATGTCTTACAACATTAAGAGGTTGAAATGTCATTTGAGCATATGCTTCATCCATTTCCAAATTTTCCTGGCATTCAATAAAGTTTTTATTAAATTTTAAATCCTGTATATATAATGATATGAATGAAAGTGCTCACAACCAAAGTAAGGATGAAATGCAGAGAACCCACATGCATTGTAAAAGTGTGAATTTGGCAGATTAATTGAGTTGGAAGATTTCGATATTTGGATATATGAGCCTAAACCTCCTTGTTTGTTGAAGCAGCTAACTGAAATCAAATTGTTTATGATCAGTTTCATTACATAACATTAAAATTTCAAAATAATGGGGTCACATTTTATGATGAAAAGAAGATAAGCATTGATTATTTTAAGTCATTTGTATCCAAAAGAATATTTCAAATTAAAAATTAGTGAGCAACCATCTCACCTGCTCATTGTGACCTTGTGGAAAATAAACAACCTTTCTCCCAACAACAGGTAAGGACACATGCGGTTCAGCACGACCATGCCAAAGCTCTTAATTAAGGCATCTCCTTTCCCCTGCTTGATGTGACATGAAAAAACAAATTTTCAATTGGATATTCCTTTAGAAACCTCTTGACATTCCAGTAGTAAATGTGTAAAGTAATATGATATTATGATTGTAAACTTTGCAGTATAAAGCACATTAACTTGAAAAATATTCCAAATGACATTATTTTCCATAGACATTTTTACATTAATTATTTTTCTAAGGTGTCACAGTTTGATATGATGAGTTAATTTAACATTATTTTCTATCTCAATTGCATCTCAATATGCAATTCTAGCATCCAAAAAAAATCACTGAAAAGAAAAATCATTCTAACTAGAGTAATGGAAGCATTAAAAAGGTAAGAAGCACCATTTGCATGTTTAAGCTCGTAGAAGAATTTAAGCGGCAAGTCACTACATAGATATATTTTATTTAACATTCCATGAGACTTCGTGGCCATATGGGACAAAGTATTAACTTGAAAAATATTCCAAATGACATTATTTTCCATAGACATTTTTACATTAATTATTTTTCTAAGGTTTCACAATTTGATATGATGAGTTAATTTAACATTCTTCGCTATCTCAATTGCATCTTAATATGGAATTCTAGAATCCAAAAAATAATCACTGAAAAGCAAAATCATTCTAACTAGAGTAATGGACGCATTAAAAAGGTAAGAAGCACCATTTGCATGTTTAAGCTCTTAGAATAATTTAAGCGCCAAGTCACTACATAGATATCTTTTATTTAACATTCCATGAGACTTCGTGGCCATATGGGACAAAGTATTAACTTGAAAAATATTCCAAATGACATTGTTTTCCATAGACATTTTTACATTAATTATTTTTCTAAGGTGTCACAATTTGATATGATGAGTTAATTTAACATTCTTCGCTATCTCAATTTCATCTCAATATGCAATTCTAGAATCCAAAAAAAAATCACTGAAAAGAAAAATCATTCTAACTAGAGTAATGGACGCAAAAAAGGTAAGAAGCACCATTTGCATGTTTAAGCTCTTAGAAGAATTTAAGTGGCAAGTCACTACATAGATTTATTTAACATTCCATGGGACTTCGTGGCCAAATGGGACAAAGAAAAGCTTATATCATGTGTGACATTTTAAAATAAATTAATGTCAAAAATGGAAACAAACAAAGATAGAGGTGAAAATATGGTAACAAAATCTTGGTCCTGACCTACTCATCTGATTAGACTGTTAACCAATTCATAATGCTCTGCAAGTTATTCAAGAAATAGCAAGAAAGTTAATATATGAAGGAAAGTATAAACCAATTCTGAAATAAAATTTGTTTCCATGAAACCAACGTACTCTTACAACTCATTACAATCTAGTAAAGTTTGATAAAACCACATATGATAACATATTCTGTTCATTTTGTCTAAACACAATAAGATGTGAAAATACATTATACCTAGGAAGTATAGAATAATGCTTCTTTGGGCATACACCATTTAATTTTTTTCACTCCCCCTACTAGTATTCTATGGTTCAGTCCATCAATAATTTTCCCTAATGGATACAAATCCCTGGATATGATAAAGCGATAAATGTTTTGCTAGACATGAAAAAAGTTGATATCCAGAGCTCTCTAGGAAATTTTACGAATGAGTGGCCGAATGTTGTGGTTTCCATTATCTTTGATGGCTCAAAAAATGTTAAAAACCAACATTTGATAAATGTTCTTGGTGTGTTGGCTAGTGATGCAATCTTCCTTGCAGCCCAAGACTCCTCATCATTTGTACCATCTTCTGGGGGCATTGCATACCTCTTACCGAGAAGTAATAATGATATAGGGCCATCCAATATGACACAAGTCATTAAATATAATGTAGATAATTGTAAAGTATCGGGAAAACCATTGAGCATGTATATCCTCACATTCTCACTTTGATTGTTTGATGCACATGTTGAATCTTTAAATACATAATATTTTTAAGCACAGAGAGCATGACCAGAACAATTCCTTGTAAAAGGAATGGAACTCCATCATCAAATTCATCACAAGGCATATTGTTGTCCACTATATTTACCAGGTTCACTCTAAGTTACAATTACTTAAGCTCGCAAGGACTAGATTTGGTAGCCATTAGCTCACCTTTAAGTGCTTGTTGAAGATAAGATGAGCATTGGCTAATATGATGGTGAGTGATTTATGGGAGAACTTGAGGATACATAATACAACAAATATAGATAGTTCTTTTGTAGTGTAAGACATCAATTTTTATCCTATTTTTTGGTCACAAATTAATATGTTTTGCAATTCATCAAATCTAACATGACTCAATTTGTAGATTGAGATCAATCAGTGACTGGGGAATTACATGAGCAAGAGGACACCATACTAGAAAAAATTAAGGACATTGTTGACCCTAGAGATGTGAAATTCTGTGATTGTATTTGATTAGAAGTCGAAAAACAATCAACAAAGAAAAATACTCCAGTCCATGCTTTAACATACATTGTTACACCAAAATACTATTCTATATCATGGTTGAAAGCATCAATGCCTATTTGTAGGGTAAAGAGAAAACTGTAAATGGATCCATAGGTTCAGAGTAGTCAAATGAAAGCATTAAACAAGCTTTTCACTGAAGAGTGTGATATCATACAACATCAATTGAGTACCTACATCAATGCCCAAGGATTATTTTGTTATGCCTATCAATTTATATATAATGGAATATGATGAATTCACTCCAGTGGTGGAACATGTATAATTTTTCTACTCCAAAGATGCAACATTTGGAAACATGGGGTGCTTCCATAGGTAGGGAACACTTCTTCCACAAAGAAGTGTTGGACCACCTACATTTTCATACAATGTCAACAAAAAACACGTTGAATCTATACCCGTCAGCTAGCTTTCTCTATGTGCACTACAACTTGTAGTTGTCCCATTATAAGAGGCAATGATTGATAAAACATATATCACAATTGGGATAGTTATCCAAAGGAGGAAAATTTTCAAGTTGGAGCATTGGCATTGGAGAACTTGGATATTGCACCTTTTGATGATCATCATCGTGTTGAAATGCCACCCTCGCCTACTGTCATGTTTAGCCCAACCATGACTACAACAGCATAAGCTTCAGGTAAAACTTCATCTTTGCAATTACCTCCACATTCGCATCCATGTGTATGCTCATGGTAGTGCTAACATAAAGGAAAATTAAATACTAGATTGACCATTTGTTGGACATTAACAAAATTATCTTATCTTATTGAAATAATTCTCTGTTTTCATTTCTTTTACTATGATATTAAATATTTCAATTTTCAGACTTACAATTTCTATTTTGTAATATAATATCTCAATTTTGGAAAGTGGACACGTGGCCTATTTCATAAACATGAATCTTTTGTCATTATGACCTATTTCGTAAAGATAACATTTTAGGCATGATGACCTACTTCATTTCGTAAAATCATTGTTTACTCTTCCTATTATCTTGTTCTAGTTTAAGTGTGTAGTTTGTAACTGCAATATCAAAAATATTATCTATGTAGTACTAATAGTTGACAGTCCATGATTAATCCACTAAGATGACGTGTTTAAAACTTCATAATGATGAAGACATTTTTCATGTTTTTTTGAATGTGTATGTGTAAATATCAACTTTATATCGCTATTTTTCATAGATTCAGAAGATGATTTTTCTGTATGGTTGAAATGGGTATTTGATGTACAGAGAATATATTAATATGTGAGGTTGTGGACTAGTGTTGCGAGAGTGTATAGTGGGAGCCCTTGGAGCACCATTTCTCAAAAAATTGTTGTGAAATGGTGCTCTAGAGGCTCCTGCTTGACACTCTAGTAAGACTGATCCACAACCTCACATCCTAAAGTATTCTTTGTACATCAAATACCCGCTTTAACCATATAGAAAAATCAGCTTTTGAATCTATCACAATTTGAGATAAAGTTGATTGCATAAACTATATAAAATATGGTTGATTCAAAGCATCAAGTCACCAACCACCACTCCACTCATTGACATGTTCACTAGGTTGGACTTGTCAACAACAAAAGAATTCATCCCACACATCAGTTATGTAGAAGTTGAAATGAAATCCAATAAATTCTCTAATATTGTTTGAGTGAACCCATAGCTAGATGAGAATTGTAACAAGCCAAGAGCACCATATGAAAAATACCAAAGAATATGTTGTTATTAAAGCCAAAAGAGAGTGAATTTGCGCAAAATAAATAGTAAAAGTTGTCAATGAAATAAAAACATAACCCTAGGGATTTTTGGAAAGAACTACAAGTTTGGAAGCAATTTCAAGGAAACAATACAATTTCACACTATCATATAGAGTGATCAAGGTATCATATGGAACCGATTTCTTCAAAATGTGAGGATCAAATGGTCTTTCACAAAATCAAGAAATCTTCAGTTTGGTCATCTTCTTAGTGTATTAACCCAAATGCATAGGGTTGGTAGGAGTTGTAACCTTAACCTCCACAAAACACCACAAATCAATCTCCTCTAACAACATCAGTAGAATGCACTTCCAAGGTGTAAATTTGGATGCACAAACTAGACAATCACACTCTGAGAGCAAGACTAGTGACTAGTCATATATGTAACTCACGAAACACACCTCAACCAAAAAAATAATATAATAGGGGTAAAAATCATACCAGCAACCTATCATGGGTGAAAATCAACTCTCCTAGTCATAAAAAATGTTTCATTCACTAGGATCTCACAAGCATATCACCCACAACCCTCTCACAGGCACCAACACTTATCTCAAGTACAATTTAGGTTCAATTGCTGAAGTTGGGGCATCAGAGACACTGAGAAGCTCCAACAACTCCCTCTCACAGGTAGTATTCCATTCCATATACACATTGGAAAATCTTAGAAAATACGCTCTAATACCCTGTTAAATTTTCAGAACATGGTATGCAGATATGCACTCCTAAAATGAAACTCTAACCGCTAGGAAACTGAGAACTTAACTTCCTATCCACACAGCTAAAAACAGAACCCTAGATCTATAAACACATAAGTCTGAAAAACAAAAATAACAAGCTTCGGAATAGCACACTGTAATGTACAAAATTTGAATAATCAGAGCTCTAGAAATTACAAATAGAATATAGATTTAGCTGCACACAATTTCTCATATCTTAATTGATGGGAAGAAGAATATGATTACAAATAAATAGCTCAAAACTAAATAAACAACTCCCCTACCCTGTCAATCTTTTATAGAAGAAGGAAATGCTAAGGAATTACAAATACAAACCATCCTTCTAGTTCACCCAGATTAGGAATAGAAACCATTACAATTGGCTACCTAAAAGGAACCAACACCTAGCAAAAATTTGGAACATCCTCTAGCTCATGCACTTTGTCTAAACTTAGAAACTATGCCCTAAACAACATTGAAAAAACACTTGCTAAATACAAAACAGTGAGCTCCTTCCTAAACTAGAAAAGAAAATTATAATTGTGCCACCTCAACCTTGCAGTAACTCAAGGGTGCACAAAATCTAAGGCTGCCACAGATCCGTTGGTGCAAATTTTCTCATCACTGTTGCACCTATTCTATGGGAGAACAAATATGTAGCAACATGTAAAACTAACACTTTAAGCCTCCCCACGTCTATAGAGAACTCTAACCATAATACTGAGAAGCAACACCCCCATATCTGAGTAGCCATGGCTCATGATAGCCACTTGTCCTCACTCTAGATTCATTCTGTAATAGTCTGTTCTAGAAAATATTTGAATTTATTGTACATATTCTAGGGGAAATCATTATTTATGATTGTTAAATATGTTTGAGTAGCTATTCCTTAAGAATTGAATGGAATTTGGTAAAGAGACTCGCTGCAGTAGGAAAAGGTCCATTCTGGGCATTTTTCTCGGTAGCAGAAAGCCTGGAGGTGAAGCTATTAGTCAAGATATTCCCTTGTTGTATTAATTTGTATGGGATAATACATTGAGTATGGGGCACCCACTTCTCTTTAAGGGAAATCATTTGTTTTCATGTTAAAATAAGGATGAATGGGAGGTCTTGGAAAAGGGACCTATATTCATTACTGCTCTAGGAATTCGGTTGGATTGTTATGGAACACAAGCACTTGATTTGCAACATGATACAGTTCATGTCCTTGGCTAGGGATCAATTGTATATGTTTTGGAAGCCACAGAGGTAGTTGTAAGAAAACAAGTTTTGCATGTACAACACACTTTTATTTCTCTGCGTATCAAGAGTAAATATGACATTGTTTGCAACCCTCCCCTCAGCACCAGGCAACCATTGTCCCTTATAATTTGAACATTTAAAATCCCCATCTATGGTTGGCCTCTCAAAGCTTATATCACTACTACATGAGCAGATTTGGCATCATCATGATGAAAATCATCGGCTTCAGAAGCATTCTCACTATCCTCAGTTAATATTTGAGGACTCTCTTCTCCCTCATCATCTGCATCAGCATCATGTTCTCCTCATGCCTTAGCACCACACTCAACCTCTTCATCTTCACGCCTATTCCTATATTGCATGTGTGCACTATTATCCTCTCCTCTAGGCACAACATATGTACCGGACACTACATTTATAACATTGGCATATAATGTTCTTTATCAATCCTAAGTCTCTGGTGTAGCTAACAACTCGCCTTCTTCTCTTTCAACTTTCAAGTTGTTATGTACAACTCCTTCTTCAATATATCTCAAATCCATGGTCCTACCTTCCATTCTTAAGCTAATATGTCATTTCTCAGTTACTAGTCCA
The DNA here is from genome assembly GCA_034641835.2 of Pinus albicaulis. Lineage (NCBI taxonomy): Eukaryota > Viridiplantae > Streptophyta > Pinopsida > Pinales > Pinaceae > Pinus > Pinus albicaulis. The sequence continues at coordinate 138,287,227 of CM076572.1, read as the reverse complement.
ACATTGTGTGAAAAAGTATAGTTACACGAGTGCATATACATATACACGTTTTAACAAGGGTTCACATACAGAACAATTTTTTTAGCTCACAGGAAACAGAAAAAAAATTTAACAGACAAAAATGACAGTGAATTGTAGGCAAGAACTCTCTTTGTATTGCACCTTTCATCTCTCAGACCAAATAAATTATTGAGAACCACAAAATTGCAAGCAAAAACAAGTACGTATTTCTCTCCACATCCAACCATAAATACACTATGGCATATTATGGACATATAAATCATAATGAACTCAACTACGATGCATTGTAAATTTATAACAATCAAGAGGTCATAAAGCATTCCCACAACTAAGAGACGTATGAAATCAACATGGCAAAAGAATAGCTCATAAGTTATTCTCACTATGAATCATCATAATTTATATAGCATGCCAAATGAATGAAACATAAGATGGGAGGAGGGAGGTATTTCACCTACAATCAACTGTGTTTCAGTTAAAACTGATGCAATACTTATATTTGAGTTTTGTTAAGCTTTCTAGCAGTGTATTTTAATCAATGATGTATTGTGTCCCATGTCCTCTGTGTATTTATAAATTTTAAAACAACAATGTAGACAATTCTAGAACCATACCTCTGGTAAAGGCCCCACTCTATCTTTTATGGAAGGCTCAGGCCTACTCTCACCAACAATTTTCCCAGAATTTGAATGCGTTTCACCCGTCCCTACCAAGAAGACCACAATAATCTCAAAATGAGAGACATAAACAACAGAATAGGTACAAACAAACTTAAAATTATCTAGATTACACTACTTGTTAAAGACAAATTCTTATATTAAGTTTTAAGTCTCTCAAAGTTGTAAGTGTTTCCCATACATGGGATAAGTATTCTAACCTGACACATGGTACAAAGCCAATCATCCTGAACTTCACTCCATTGGAACTATAATCACAGCATTTAAGTCATCTAACTTTTCAATGCGATCAACCTGCATAGCTATACCAGGAATCCCATCAGTAGCAGATGCAGTGGAATGCAATTTTCCACCCTCACTTTTATGCCCATTTTGGTCAGTTTCATGAACACCATCTCCCTTGATGGCACTCTCACCATTTGTCATTCTACCCCTAGAAGATATTTTTGTTCCCATTATTAAATTTTCCTCATCATTACCACCCATAGTTTCTTGTTTCACATTAGTGTTTGCAATATTATCTCTAACACTCCCATCACTCTCCCCTACTATACTTTCTGCACTACCTTTTGCAACATATTTCTTCACTTTCACTACCTCCTCTGTGTCCTTTGCACTATAAGGCTGCAGAGGGGCACCATGAGCTAGATTTTGTGTCATCATCATGAAAATCACCAACTTCAGAAGCATTCTCACTATCCTCAGTCGATCTTTGAGGATTTTATTCCCCCTCATCATCTGCATCAGCGTCATGTTCTCCTCCTGCCTCAGTACCACACTCAACGTCTTCATCTTCACGCCTATTCCTATACTACCTATTTGCACCATTATCCTCCTCTCTAGGCACAACATCTGTACCAGACACTACATTGCTAGCATTGCCATACAATGTGTTCTGTCGATCCTCAGTCTATGGTGTAGGTGACAACTCACCTTATTCTCTTTCAACTTTCAAGCTGCTATGTACAACTCCTTCTTCAATATATCTCAAATCCATGGTCCTACCTTCCATTCTTGAGCCAATATGTTGTCTCTCAGTTTCCTGTCCACATTTCATAACAAAGTCTAGTTACACAAGTGCATATACTATACAATTTTTAACAAGGCTTCACATACTAAAATATTTTCTTAGCTCACAGGAAACAAAAAAAACTTAACAGACGAAAAAGACAGTGACTTGCAAGCAAGAACTCTCTTGGTATTGCACCTTTCATCTCTCAAACAAAATAAATTATAGAGGACCACAAAATTGCAAGAAAAAACAAGTACGTATTTCACTCCACATCCAACCATAAATATGTTGTGGCATACTACAGACATATAAATGGTAATGAACTCAACTTCCAAGCATTGTAAATTTATAACAATAAAGAGAGCATAAAGAATTCCCACCACTAAGAGACAAATGAAATCAACATGGCAAGAGAATAGCTCATAAATTCTTTTCACTATGAATCATCATAATTTATATAGCATGTGAAATGAATGAAACATAAGATGGGAGGAGTGAGGTATTTCAGTAGCAATTAGTTATGTTTCAGTTAAAACTAATGCAATACTTATATTTTAGTTTTGGAAAGCTTCGCAGTAGTGTATTTTAATCAATGATGTATTACGTCCTATGTCCTTTGTGTATGTATAATTTTTAAAACAAAAATGTAGACAAATCTATAACCATATCTCTACTAAAGGCCCCACCCTATCTTTTATGGAAGGCTCGGGCTCACTCTCACCAACCATTTTACCAGGCCTTGAATGCGGTGCACCCATCCCTACAAAGAAGACCACAATAATCTAAAAATGAGAGACATAAACAACATAATAGGTAAAAACAAACTTAAAATTCTCTATATTACACTGCTTGTTAAAGCCAAATTCTTCTAATAAGATTTAAGTCTCTTGAAGCTCTGATTTTGTCCCATACATGGGATAAGTATTCTAACCTGACACATGGTACAAAGCCAATCGTCCTAAACTTGTCTCTGTTGGAACTACAATCACAACATTTGATCATCTAACTTTTCAATATGACCAACCTGCATGGTTGTACCAGGAACCTCATCACCATCAGGTGCAGTAGAATGCAAATTTCCACCCTCACTTTTATGCCCATTTTGGTTAGTTTCATAAAAACCATCCCCCTTTATGGCACTCTTACCATTTCTCATTCTACCCCTAGCAGAGATTGATGTTCCCATTATTAAATTTACCTCACCATTACTTTTTGCGCTGGAATTAGCACTTGGAATGCATCAAGTGCCTGAACAGACACATCCTAAACTCTAAGGCAATTTAATGATTTTTTTTATGAGATTTGTAGGTCGTTTAAACTCTCATTCACTGAAAAGAGATTTCAGTCAAATCCATAGTTCTACTAATGAGGGTTAAGATTCTAAAACCAGGAACCTTTACTTCATACAATTTTGTCACATATATACAAAAATATAAAACTGTCATCCACACAAAATGATTAAATATTTTCCTAAAAGTTATTACCATCTCCTGCAAGAGATGAGGCTTATCCAAAAACTTTAATAAAAAGTGCTATGACATAATCAAAATAAACAACATCAAGGCTAACAATTTGAAGTGGTTGTATGGTGTGGCAGTCTATAGGAAGACTCCTCTTCTGTTCTGGTGCAACCAACTCCACAAAAAGTGTAAACAACAGTGAAAGTGATGTGTGTTTGTTCCTTGAATTCTTCCTAGTACCTCGTGGAAAGGTGTTGGTGCTGAGAGTAATGGTAGAAATATTTTTTAGAGAAACTCTGTCGTTGTTCCTTGCCTTTGGTTTCTTGTTTGTCATGATAGGGACGTAGGGGGTGTTGTAGATATTTACTCCTGCCTGTAAATTCTGACCTGCTGCCTCATTCAATTTCATTTTAAACCTCCGCCATAGCTTAAGGTCCCGTGCTTCTGCTTTATATCACTGTCTCCGCCCGAAAATCCGATCTACAAAGGTTTTTAAAAGCCACAAATTTAAATATATCGGGCCGAAGCCCCCAAGTACTAAGCCCCTCTCCTCGTTGCTTTCATACGACCCGAACCCAAGAACTACAGGCCGAGAGAAAGGGGGATTATCGTTCATATTCTGGGCGTGATCATGGCCGTCCGATCAAGTCCAATCAACGGAGCGGTGAACGTTTCATATGGAGGACCCCGCACGCAGGAAACTGGCGGTATAGTCCCGCACCACTTCCCCAGGGCTAGTGGTATTATCCAACGGACCAGCGATTCCACAAGAAATGCACCACGTGTCTTCTGTACGGGTTCCAAAACCGCTTTTCCCCGGGCGTTAATGTCTGCACAATCGCCAGGTAGCGGAATTCATGTGAATCGTTGGATCTCTCGATCTTCATCCAATGGCGGATACATACCAGAGCTGCCCGCTTGTTAAAGTGTGTCTGCCATGATCTGTGGCCCACCATCGTGCCATCCACGCCCACTTCTAGCCGTTGATCAGTGTTTTCCATCCTATGGTCTAGTGTCCAGTCTCTCCCTTTCGTTGACTCCTCTGCCACGTCAGTCCGTCACCTGTTCTCCCGTGCACCTATGTGTCACGCCCCCGTGTATCCGTGACGTCACCCCATTATGTATATATATATGTGTGTGTTTGTTTATATGTTTTTATTTTTCGTTACTCCTTCCCCACGACCAGACTGTGTCACGAAGAAAATCCACGTTTCATCCATCTGTCGAACCTTCATCGATTTTCTTCCGCCACCATGCGTATTCCTGTTATTTGTTCGTCTTCACGACGTCATTATCGTCTCCCTTTCCACACTCCCTGTCTCCGGGTCCATTTTCTCTAATATTTTGTGGGTTTTGTAGGTTTCAATATAACAAGAGGGCATTTTAATTCGCTGCCTCTGATGCCAAGGTTTAGAGCCCATGAAGGATGATTTTATGTGGGTGAAATTTAATGAAGAAGCTGAGGGTAGGTGCTAGAAATGACCGCCATTAAAGAAGACACAAATATGGGTTTACAGAACCCTCTAGAGAAATTAGCCCCGCATTAAAAGATCCAGGATTCAAATCCAAAGCTAAGGGCCGAGAGTACAGTACAGAAATGCAGAATATCTCCAATGTCTTACAGCAGCAGATCTTCCCTCAGCTAAAGGCAGCACACTGTATATATTTTTATTTGTGCCATGTATATAAAGAGATTTTTAACCCCCAACATTTATTTCTGTATACAGATTGTAAAGTACATTCATTTATAGCTAGTCATTCACAGTGAGGGCGCGAATGTTTTTCGCCATTTTGTTAAAGTTGAGTCATTAATTGTGCCTCATCTACCTCCTCCTCTAGAATTTTCTATCCTTCTCTATAAAAGCTCAAAAAGAAGACATTGTAAAGGTTCCAGATTTCAATCAGCAAACTGTGCAGCGAAAAGACTCTTGTATGCATTTTGTAACATTTCTGTATGAAGTTTCAGAGCCCGTAGGGTCTCAGTGAGGAGGAGTTATAACTGTAATGAGGATTCTGGTCTCTGGTATCTCATAGTATGTAACCTTCTTTATGTGTTAATACAATATCTCGTTTCATGCTATTTATCTTCTTGTATCATGTTCTAGAATGCGAGTGGCTCACTAGTTTGCAGTAAGGATTCATCCTAGTTGATGCCCTTTCTGGAATTAGTAAAGCGCTTTAAATTGGCCTAGTCATGATATACTATTCCATGATCATAGCTTCCATATTTTCTGCTATATTAGTTTCTTGAGGGGGGTGCTTTTAAAACGCCATTGTCATACAAGGATTCATAAATTGGTGCGCCCTTGTATGGTTCTGTTGTGTATCTGGGTATCAATCTCATGTTAGCTAATATCTTCTTATGTTTCTTCATTGCATACGCTCTCTGATATTTGATTTCTATGATATATTATCTGAATCGGCCCTCTTTACGTTAAGCTGTCTCTTAACTGTCTGATGCCTTTGTATTGGAGTTTTGCATAATGTCCCTACACTGTTCTTATCTTTGTATCAGCTTCTGAGAGAGTTTGGTTCCATTTGAATCTATTTCCTTGTTTCAACAAGAGATAGTAGGAAGGCATTTGGACTGACAACCCAAGCTATATTACGTGTCTCCCTGCTATATAAGATGTCCTAGGCACTGGTCTATGGCAACTCTAGACTGTCTCTAGGGGGGTGACAAAATCATCCACAACATCTTTCTGGCGCCGTTGCCGGGGAGCAAATTCAAGAATATCAGTTTCCCTGGGTTTCGACAAATTGTTTTCACTCTCTAATCAGGCGAGCACGGAGAGTTGAAGAGTTGCGTATCTCTCACCTTGGCGACTCCACTGGTCTTTATTTGATAAATTTTATTGGTATTCATGGCTTCTCGAAAGCCACATTTGAGGTTAGATACCTCACAGCCGAAAACACCTGTGTCTGACCCGGAGAAGATCATTCACAAAAGAGTTTGGAAGGAGAGGAAGTCAGTTCGTGCTGAAGACCCTGAATATTCCGTTGAAGATTATCCGCCGTCTTCTTCTCAAGAAATCAGAACAGAAAATCCCGAGTTTTTCTCAGAGACTCCACGCAGGGGAAGTGCCTGGATTGAAGAAGTTTCCCATCCTACTCCTGAGGCTGAGGAAATTAAAGAGGTCACAGAAGTAGCTGCTGTTAACCGTGAGTTATTTCCATCTACACCTCGGACTTCTGTGCAATATATTCCCATTGTTATTCATACTCTGCTTCCTCCTACTCCCCTCCCTTCATCTGTACCTCAGATTGTTGCACGACCTCCACCTCCCCCAATGGCTAATGTCCCTGCTTTTCTATTGAACAAATATGCGCCTCTGGCCTTACCCCAAGTGCTGAATGATATGCCGCAGGATTATCTGAAGATTCTGCCAAGGTTTAATGGTGAAAATGAAGTTGATGCTCAGAAACATCTCGAGACTTTCTGCTCTTTTGCAGAAAACTTAAATGTTGAACATCTTGATGTGGTCTTGAGATTATTTGTGCAGTCTTTGGAGGGTGAAGCCAGAAAATGGTTTAAGACATTGGCTAATCATTCGGTGACTAACTGGGACCAAATGGAGAATGCTTTCCTCAGAAAGTGGGGAGAAAAGAAAGATTATGGAATGTGCCTTACTGAGTTTAACACTTTGAAGAAGAAACAAAATGAAGGAGTCTCAGAATTTATCAAGAGATTCAACAAATTATATCTGAACCTTCCTGCTGATATGAAACCTCACCAAAATGCTGCCAAAGTTGTTTTCATAGCAGCTTTTGACTCTGATTTCGGTTTCTCTCTGCGGGAAAGAATGCCTGTCACCCTGGATGATGCTCAGACAGATGCTCTAGAGTTGGAGGAAAATTTTGCTGCCACTGGTAAGTCAAAGGGAAAAGCCGAGCAAGATACTAGGAGGAGAGGCGAAGAAGAGGTTTCCACCTCTAATCAAGAAAAATATTCAGATAAAATGGATGAAATAAGCAAGATGATAAAGAAGATGTTCAAGCTGGAATTGGAAGCTAAAATTGCAGCTCCCAAGAACTATTACAATGCTCCAAACAGAGGATACAATCCTCAGTATAGAAGACCTCCATTGCAGATATTGCCGAGAGAAGCAAAGGAACAACAAGACCAGATACCTCATCCTTTGTACCTGGAAGGACCAGCAAATGACTCCACTGGAGGTGCAGCTTATGAATTAGAAGACTCAAATCTGGATTTTTCAAATACTGATGATATGGATTGCCTAGTGCAAGATGAAGATGAAGAAGAAGAGATTGATCATTACTGTAAGCAGTTTGCTGATTTCATGCAAGACCAATTCAATGTAAAATATGATCTCAGATCATCAAGGAAGAGGACCAGAACCCAAGATCGAGAAGAGGAGCCACCTCAGAAAGAAGCATCTGCTCCAAAGGAATTAGCAACAAAGAAGAGCATAGAAAAAGGTAAGAATCCTCTAAATGCTTCCTCGCTGTCCAATGATCAGATTCCTTCTTCTTCAAAAATAGTCAGTCCTCCTGATGTTGAGCCAGTGTCAAAAGAGATTAAATCTTCAGTTGAAAATAAAGAGTCAAAGGAAGTACTGACAGAAAAGCCCCCATCTGCTTTCAATTTGCAAAAAGAACTTGAGAAAATTAAGATTCCTGTTCCCTTGACTGAGCTCTTAAAACAGCCTGCATACCAATCTTAAGTTACTTCCTTTATGCTTCCTCCTGAAATACCAATTGCACTTGATAGTTTAAATCTTCAAGAAGAAAGGCCCATGGTAGTATTTGGCCCACATGTCGAGGAGATAGACCCCTCTACTCCTCCTTTTTATGTGTCTCTAGTCATCCATGATCTGCTGTTACATAACTGTATGTTGGATTCTGGGGCTTCCCATAATCTTATGCCTTTGTCTTTCATGGAGCAACTAGGACTGCAGATTACAAGACCATACAAAGACCTATATTCATTTGATTCTAAAAGAGTTAAATGTCTGGGAATGATTAAAGATTTAGTGGTCAATTTGGCTCAAATCCCTGCAAAAAGTGTGGTCATGGACATTGTGGTGGCTGATATCCCAGCCCGCTTTGGCATGCTGTTGTCAAGGTCCTGGGGTACAAATATTGGGGGATCAATTAAGTTGGATTTAACATATGCTACTGTCCCAGTCTTTGGAGGTCAAGAAAGGAGGTTATAAAGGGAGACTAGATTTGTTAAAATGGTAACTAAGGTTGACTGCTCAGAAAATTCTCCAATTTACAACAAAGAGGGGGACTTCTCATGTTTGATGTTAGAAGAAAACCAAAATTGTGCTCATGAGCCCCTTTTTGGTCAAATCCAAGCTGAGCCGCCTAAAGAAGATCAGGAATCAGAAATTTGGACCCTGCATTTTGATGGGGCGAATTCAAGAGAAGGCAATGGAGCTGGGGTATTGTTGATCTCCCCTACAGGAAGATGGGTGCCACTGTCTTTTAAACTGGAGTATGAGGCTACAAACAACGTGGCCGAATATGAGGCACTATTATTGGGACTGCAGACAGCCAAGAATATGGGCATCCAATGTTTAAAAGTCTTGGGAGACTCTGAGCTGGTGGTAAGGCAGATCAAAAACGAATGTCAAACTAAGCATTCACGGCTCAGAGCATATAGAAACGAAGTGTGGGACATGATAGAAAATTTCTTCTCAGCATTTAACATATAGTTCATGCCCCGGGAGAAAAACAGAATAGCAGACTCTCTTGCTGTAGCTGCCAGTACTTTCCGTCCTCCTCAGAATCCGCTTCTAAGATATGAAGTGGAGGTACGGTACAGACCATCCATTCCAGATAATATAAAGCATTGGCAGGTATTCGAAGATGATGAATAGATGAAAAGATTCATGGAGACAGTGGGAGAATTCTCCAATATGAAGATTGATGATAATGAAGAGGAAGAAGTTGAAAATATTGCAGAAAACAAATGGGAAGAGAAGATAGCAGGAAATAAAGTGCTGCAGCTAAAAGGTAATATTATACCTAGAGGCCTGGTACCTCTAGAAAGATTATTTAATAAAGATGATGTACCAATGCAGCCAAGCAGAGTGACAGAAGAAGATCAAGTGGAAGATTTGAATCTGGGTACTCATGCTGATCCCAAAATTGTTAAATTATCTAAAAGAGTCCCAGAAGAATACAAAGAAAAGTATTTGAAGTTGTTTCAATCTTACAAAGATGTATTTGCTTGGTCCTATGAGGACCTAAAAACCTTTGATGTTAGTATAATGCAACACAAGATTCCATTGAGGGAAGATGCAAAGCCTTATAAGCAAAAACTCAGACAGATCAACCCTCTGCTGCTTCCCTCTATTGAAAAAGAAGTCAAAAAGCTGCTGAAAGCCAAAATAATTGTGCCATTAAGATACTCAGAATGGATAGCGAATCTTGTTCCTGTTCGAAAGAAGAATGGAGAAATAAGGCTGTGTGTGGATTTCAGAAATTTAAATAGAGCATCATTAAAGGACAATTATCCACTGCCTAAGATGGACCACATCCTGCAGAAAGTAGTGGGAGCATCCAAAATGTCAATGATGGATGGATTTTCTGGTTATAATCAGGTAGCTGTATTCCCAGAAGATCAGAAGAAGACTGCATTCACTACACCATGGGGAACCTTTATGTATGCCAGAATGCCATTCGGACTAATTAATGCAGGAGCCACTTTTCAGAGGGCAATGGACATAGCCTTTGTTGGGGAACGAGGCAAGTTTTTGGTAGTTTATCTTGATGATATCACAGTGTTTTCAAAAAATGATGATGAGCATATTGAGCATTTAAGAAGAACCTTTGAAAAATGCAGAAGGTACGGCCTATCCCTCAACCCTCAAAAGTCTTTATTTGCATTAGATGAGGGAAAGCTCTTAGGGCACATTGTAACAAAAGATGGTGTGAAAATAGACCCTAAGAGAGTTGAAGTAATAAACAGTATTCCTTTACCAAGAAATAAGAAAGAAGTACAGGTGTTTTTAGGCTGAATCAATTTTTTGAGAAGGTTTATTCCTAACTATGCTGAGATAGTTAGGCATATTACTGATATGTTGAAAAAAGATAAAGAAGTAAAATGGTCCCAGGAATCTAGAGATGCATTTGCAAGGATAAAACAGGCGTTTGCTGAAGCACTTGTCCTAGCTGGACCAGATTATAGAAAGCCATTTATGATTTTTTCATTTGCTTCACCTCACACAATTGCTGGAGTATTATTGCAGAAGAATGAAGAGGGATACGAACATCCCATAGCTTTCTTCAATCAAGTGCTTTATGATGCTGAATTAAAATATAATATATTGGAGAAGTAGGCATATGCCCTGGTAAAGTCACTTAAAGCCTTTAGAGTATATATTTTTCAATCTCATATCACTTCTTATGTCCCCATAGCAGCTGTTAAAGACATTCTGGTTCAGGGAGACAGCGAAGGTAGAAGAGGGAGATGGATTGCAAAAATTCAGGAATATGATTTGGACATAAAGCCTACTAAGTTGATAAAAGAACAAGGACTTGCCAAAATGTTGTCTGAATCAAATCATCAAGTTTTGGGTATTAATTTATCTGAGGTGGCAAATGAGGAATCTGAGAAAGAAGGAGAGCAGCAAGGACTAGAGATGACCACCCAAAAGATACATGTGAAATATCTAACTAGTCCTTGGTACAAAGAAATTGTTGAATATCTTTTGACACTCAGTTTTCCTCCGAGTTGTGATAAGGTGAAATACAGAGCTGTAAGGATGAAGTCTCAGAAATATGTAATTGCTAATGGACAGCTCTATTGGAGAGACCCTCTGGGCATATTACTTTTATGCCTCACAGAAAATGAAGTGCAGAATGTAATGACAGAATTCCATGAAGGAATTTGTGGAGGACATTACAGCTGGAGGGCAACAACACATAAAATATTAAGAGCTGGTTCTTACTGGCCAAAGTTATATTCAGATACTTTTGCTTGGGTCAGAGCATGTGAAAAGTGCCAAAGATTTGCAGAAAGGCAGAAATTAGTAGCATTGCCCTTGATCCCTATTCATGTAAATGAACCATTTCAGAAATGGGGATTAGATTTTATAGGAGAGATACATCCCCCATCAAGTGGCCAACATAAATGGATATTGACAGCCATAGACTATTTCACGAAATGGGTGGAAGCCATACCTACCAGAAATGCTACAGATGCTGTAATTATGAGGTTTATAGAAGATAACATCATATCCAGGTTTGGCTGTCCTGCCAGAATTGTAACGGACAATGCACAGGCTTTCAAGTCTGCCAGGTTTGTAAATTTCTGCAAAATATATAATATTGTGTTAACTCACTCCACAGCCTACTATCCCCAGGGAAATGGCTTGGCCGAATCATCTAATAAAACCCTGGTGAGGGCCCTGAAGAAAACAATCAGTGAAAATCAGAAGAATTGGGACTCTCAATTGAAATTTTCTCTATGGGCAAATAGGATAACCAGTAAAAGAGAAACAGGGAAATCCCCATATGAGTTGGTCTATGGAAGAGCAGTTGTGTTCCCTGTGAAATTGGCTTTGCCAGTGGCACGTTTTATGCAGGAAAACCAGGAAGAACCAGATGGCATGATCCGAAGAATTAATCAGCTGGAAGAATTGGAGGAAACACGGAACCAGGTAGATCAGAAATTGATAGAATATCAGGAGAAAATGGAAAATGTCTTTGATCAACATGCAAAGGATAGAAATTTTCAAGTTGGAGACCTGGTTCTAAGATGGGATGTTCGCAGAGCAGAGAAGGGAAAGCATGCTAAATTTGATTCGCTGTGGTTTGGGCCATTCAAGATAGTGAAGCTAGGAAGAAACAACACCTTTTCTTTAGAAAATCTACAGGGTGATTTGTTGGATGCACCAGTGAATGGCCAATTCCTCAAGCCATATTTCCAATTCTGACCCAGGCTGGGAATGCCTGATTGTATATACTGTATATAAGTTGTTTTGGTTTTATTTTTATAAAGAAAAAGAGTGTTAGCATTTACTTGAAGAAGGAGTGCAGGGGAATTGCAAAACAGACTGAAATATTCAGTGGTCTGCGTGTTCTCGACATGCCCGAGGACAAACATGCCGTCCCTAGATGGAGCCGATGTTGTAGATATTTACCCCTGCCTGTAAATTCTGACCTGTTGCCTCTTTCAATTTCATTTTAAACCTCCGCCATAGCTTAAGGTCCCGTGCTTCTGCTTTATATCACTGTCTCCGCCCGAAAATCCGATCTACAAAGGTTTTTAAAAGCCACAAATTTAAATATATCGGGCCGAAGCCCCCAAGTACTAAGCCCCTCTCCTCGTTGCTTTCATACGACCCGAACCCAAGAACTACAGGCCGAGAGAAAGGGGGCTTATCGTTCATATTCTGGGCATGATCATGGCCGTCCGATCAAGTCCAATCAACAGAGCGGTGAACGTTTCATATGGAGGACCCCGCACGTAGGAAACCAGCGGTATAGTCCTGCACCACTTCCCCAGGGCTGGTGGTATTATCCAACGAACCAGCGATTCCACAAGAAATGCGCCACGTGTCTTCTGTACGGGTTCCAAAACCGCTTTTCCCCGCGCGTTAATGTTTGCACAATCGCTGGGCAGTGGAATTCATGTGAAACGTTGGATCTCTCGATCTTCATCCAACGGCCGATACGTACTAGAGCTGCCCGCTTGTTAAAGTGTGTCTGCCGTGATTTGTGGCCCACCATCGTGCCATCCCCGCCCACTTCTAGCCGTTGATCAGTGTTTGCCATCCTACGGTCTAGAGTCCAGTCTCTCCCTTTCGTTGACTCCTATGCCACGTCAGTCTGTCACCTGTTCTCCCGTGCACCTATGTGTCACGCCCCCGTGTATCCGTGACGTCACCCCATTATGTATATATATATGTGTGTGTTTGTTTATATGTTTTTATTTGTCGTTACTCCTTCCCCACGACCAGACTGTGTCACGAAGAAAATCCACGTTTCGTCCATCTGTCGAACCTTCATCGATTTTCTTCCGCCACCATGCGTATTCCTATTATTTGTTCGTCTTCACGACGTCATTATCGTCTCCCTTTCCACACTCCCTATCTCCGGGTCCATTTTCTCTAATATTTTGTGGGTTTTGCAGGTTTCAATATAACAAGAGGGCATTTTAATTCGCTGCCTCTGATGCCAAGGTTTAGAGCCCATGAAGGACGATTTTATGTGGGTGAAATTTAATGAAGAAGCTGAGGGTAGGTGCTAGAAATGACCGCGATTAAAGAAGACACAAATATGGGTTTATAGAACCCTCCAGAGAAATTCGCCCCGCATTAAAAGATCCAGGATTCAAATCCAAAGCTAAGGGCCGAGAGTACAGTACAGAAATGCAGAATATCTCCAGTGTCTTACAGCAGCAGATCTTCCCTCAGCTAAAGGCAGCACACTGTATATATTTTTATTTGTGCCATGTATATAAAGAGATTTTTAACCCCCAACATTTATTTCTGTATACAGATTGTAAAGTACATTCATTTATAGCTAGTCATTCACAGTGAGGGCGCGAATGTTTTCCGCCATTTTGTTAAAGTTGAGTCATTAATTGTGCCTCATCTACCTCCTCCTCTAGAATTTTCTATCCTTCTCTATAAAAGCTCAAAAAGAAGACATTGTAAAGGTTCCAGATTTCAATCAGCAAACTGTGCAGCGAAAAGACTCTTGTATGCATTTTGTAACATTTCTGTATGAAGTTTCAGAGCCCGTAGGGTCTCAGTGAGGAGGAGTTATAACTGTAATGAGGATTTTGGTCTCTGGTATCTCATAGTATGTAACCTTCTTTATGTGTTAATACAATATCTTGTTTCATGCTATTTATCTTCTTGTATCATGTTCTAGAATGCGAGTGGCTCACTAGTTTGCAGTAAGGATTCATCCTAGTTGATGCCCTTTCTAGAATTAGTCAAGCGCTTTAAATTGGCCTAGTCATGATATACTGTTCCATGATCATAGCTTCCATATTTTCTGCTATATTAGTTGCTTGAGGGGGGTGATTTTAAAACGCCATTGTCATACAAGGATTCGTAAATTGGTGCGCCCTTGTATGGTTCTGTTGTGTATCTGGGTATCAATCTCATGTTAGCTAATATCTTCTTATGTTTCTTCACTGCATACGCTCTCTGATATTTGATTTCTATGATATATTATCTGAATCGGCCCTCTTTACAGTAAGCTGTCTCTTAACTGTCTAATGCCTTTGTATTGGAGTTTTGCATAATGTCCCTACACTGTTCTTATCTTTGTATCAGCTTCTGAGAGAGTTTGGTTCCATTTGAATCTATTTCCTTGTTTCAAAAAGAGATAGTAGGAAGGCATTTGGACTGACAACCCAAGCTATATTACGTGTCTCCCTGCTATATAAGATGTCCTAGGCACTGGTCTATGGCAACTCTAGACTGTCTCTAGGGGGGTGACAAAATCATCCACAACAGGGGGATTAAAAGAGATGGGAAGTTTCATTTTGTTAGTGGGAGAGATTATTAGATGAGCGGGAGGAGAAAAAACCATTTATACATATAACACAATCGCAGATTGGGGTCAGAACGTTTAAACATAAGACACAAGCGGGAGGGAATGCGATTTGCGATGGGTGTGTGGCGTGGCAAGGAGGTGTGTCTAATCGCAAATAGAAAATTGAGAGTTTTGTTATGAGAAATAGAAGGTAAGTGTTAAAAATTGCGAAGGGAGATGTGCGATAAGAGGAGGGTGATATGGCAAGGAAGGTGGGGCCCAGACAATACTGCAAATCAAAAATCGAGAGTTTTTAATAAGAAATGGGAGGTAAGTGTTAAAACTCATGAAGTGCAATGTGCAATGAGAATGGAAGGTGGGCCCCATTTACATCGCAATCGTGAAATCGAGAGTTTTGTAGGAGATGGAAATTGTAACGTGAATGAAAATTAAAACTGCGATAAGCTGATTGTGATGAAAGGGTAAGGGGCCCACAATGTTATTAAGTGTGGTAAGTTAAATCATATGATAGAGCTGATTTTTAACTATAAAAAATGGATTTTAATAGTTAAAAAGGGGTTTTGAAAGAAATGAAACGTTGGACTTTGGGGTTTTAGAAAAATTAAAGGTAAAAGAGGGAAAATGAAATGAATGAAGGTAGAAAGAAAATTTTCTCACCACTACTCTTTGATAGTGACACTTTCATCTTACAACCGAGCTGAAAAGGAAGATTGATTCCTTGGTGAATGATGACCAGACTCTGAAAATTTTGAAAAATTACAATGCTAACAGTGGCTCCTATTGAGGATTAAGTCCTCCCTGTGAGGCTTCAAGTACCGTAGAATCAGTGCCTTAAAAGTTGTTTAAACTCAGAATACTTCTTGGAAATTATGACTAGAACTAACCATTGACTGACTGTACTCAAGACTGACCATATATACATACACAAGTACCATTGGGCATGGAGTTTTATTGACACATCACACCGGATATTTACAATGGAATGAATCAACTAACTTACTAAACAAAGAACTTTTTAAGAAAATGACCATTGACTGGGCCTCCAGTCAGCTGATCATCATCCAGATATTTGAGCAGAAAATTATTGTTTTCCAAAACTTCATCAATTCTAAATGGTCCAAACCACAAATTGCCAAGCTTACCATGCTTTCCATGGTCTTCTATTCTGGCATCCTAGCGCAGAACCAAATCATTATCCTGAAACAATTGCTTATTTGTTCTTTTTTCAAAAAAATATTTGACTTTAGTCTAATACTTCTACGTTTTATCCATCAATGATTCTCTGATTTGGTGTGCCTCTATCAGCTGCATCATTCTCCTTTAGATTGGATTTTCATCATCAACTTCATCTTGTAGGAACTTCATCACAGGAAGAGATAATTGCAAAGGAATTATGGCATCAGTACCATATACAAGCTTAATGGAGAAATCCAAAATGATTTTTTACCACTTACCCTATCTGCCTAAAGAGCATGTACCAGCTGAGTGTCCCCATTTCTCTTATTTTCACGCAACATCTTCTTATTGATCCTCACCACATCTTTTATTGGATGACTCGGCTAATCCATTACCTTGAGGGTAATAAGAATGAGTCAATTCAATTCCATATTGCTGACAAAAGTTGTATATCTTAGTATACTTAAAGGCCATTTCATTATCAGTTACTAACTTCAGTGGACAACCAAATCTTGACATAATGTTTTCCAATAGAAATTTGATAATTATCATATTAGTAGCATTCCTGGTTGGCACAACTTCAATCCATTTAGTAAAATAGTCTATAGCTATGAGAATCCATCTATGATGTCTTGATGAAGGTGGATGAATTTCATCGATGAATTCTAACCCCCACAGTTGGAAAGGAACATCTGATGAAATAGAAATAAGAGGTAATGGTAGTAATTTCTGTTTACCAACAAACTTCTGGCCTTCGACACAGCTCCTGACTTTGGAAAAAAAATCAGAGAAAAGAGTTTGCCAATAATAGCCAGCTCTTCAGATTTTGTTTGTAGTGGATTTCTAATATAAATTCCCTCCACACACTCATGCATGTATCTCTATCATAATCTGTTGGGATTTAGCTTCATCTACACATCCTAATAAGACTCCAAGAGGGTCCTTCCAATAAAGGTGGTATTCTAAAATTCAATACTTAACAGCTCTCAATTTGAAAGCTCTCCTCTTTGACTTCTCCATTTCAGGGGGATAGTTGAAATTTAACAAAAAATATACTATATCCTTGTACCTATCTGAAAGAAATATTTCAGGATAATTAGAATTACCTTCTTCATCTTCTCCTTCAGCTACCTCTACATTTAGATTTAAAGCCTTGCATTTAGATTCAGCCATCAAGTGAGTCAAGCCTTAACCTTTTATCAATTTACTTGGTCTGATCTCAATATCAAATTCTAGAATTTTGGTGAGCCATAGTTCCCTTTTTCCATCTGTATCTAGCTATAGCAAAACATCTTTAATAGTGATGTTGGGTACAAAAGCAACTATTTTTTAATGCAACACATAAACTCAAAAAGACTTCAAAACCTTAACTAGTGCATATGCTTGTTTTTCAGTCAGGTTGTACTTGAATTCAACATTTCTTAAAGTAGGACTGAAAAATGAAATATGCTGCTCTAAACCTTCTTTATTCTTCTGTAACAACACAGTTGCAATTGTTTCTTCTGAAGCATATGAAAAAATCAGAAAATATTTTTCAAAATTAGGACTAATCAAAACTGGAGCTTCAGTCAAGGCAGACTTGATTGTTGAAAATGAATTCTTTGCTTCATCTTGCCATTTAAATTCAACATCTTTTTTTGGCAAGAAATTTATGTGTTTGATCAGCTCTGCAAAGTTAGGAAAAAAAATGCCTCAGAAAATTGATTTTCCCTAAAAATGACCGAAATTCTTTTTTATTCCTTAGCAAACCAATCTTCTGAATAACTTCTACTCTTCCCAAATTAATACAAATGCCACTTTCTGTTACAATATGTCCCAGTAATTTCCCTTCTTCGATAGCAAAGGATGAATTTTTTGGGTTCACGGAAAAACCAAATTCTCTACATTTGTCAAAAACTTGTTTCAAATGTTTCAAGTGGTCTTCATTAGATTTTGAATACACTGTGAAGTCATCCAAATAGATGACTACAAATCTGTCTTTTTATCTCGCAAAGGAAATATCCATTTCCCGCTGAAAATTTGTGCCTGCATTCATCAGACCAAATGTGATTTTGTTGTACATGAATGTACCCTAGGGTGTGGTAAATGTTGTCTTTTCTCTATCTTGACTGTCAACTGAAATCTAATTATAGCCTGAAAAGCCATCAATCATTGATAATCTTTTGGATCCTACAACCTTCTGCAAAATATAATCCATCTTGGGCAGTGGATAGTTATCTTTCAATGAACATTGGTTCAGGTTGCGAAAATTGACACAAATTATTATCTCTCCATTCTTTTTTTGAACCGGGACTATATTAGCTACCCAGTTAGAAAATCTCAAAGGCGGAATTATTTTTGCTTCACATAATTTTCTGATTTCTTTCTCAATGATTGGGATCAACATGGGATTTATATGTCTGATTTTTTGTGCTACAGGATTTGCATCTGTTTTCAAAGGAATCTTGTGCTACATTATGCTTCTATCATAAGTTTTCAACTCACTATAAGACCATGCAAAAAGATCAGCAAATTCTTTCAACAACTTGATATATTTTGTTCTGGTTTCAAGAGAAAGGAATTTGGACACTTTGACTAATTTTGGTTGATCTTCCGTGCCAGTATTACCTTCTATCTTACTCTCTCCATAAACTTTACTTTCAGGCTTGAGAACAACATCATTATTATCAAACAATATTTCTAAAGGAACTAAGCCTTTAGGAATATAGTTTTATTTTAGATCTATAATGCTCTTCCTAGCCATGGTTTTCTTAAAAGGCCTGCTATTTTGAATTTCAACAATGTCCTACTCATCATCAATTTGTATGTCTGCAAACTCTTCAACACACTCTAAAAATTTCTAAATTTCCTTGTCATCCTCAAATACTTGCCAGTATTTGATGTTGTCAGGAATTGAAGGCCTGTTTTTTATTTGAACATCATAGGTTGCCTTGACATCTAGAGGAAATTTGAAATTACTAGCAGCAATATCTAGTGAATCAACCATTTGATTTTCCTCTCTAGTGACAAAATTCATATTAAATGCTGAAAAATAATGCTCAATCAAGTCCCAAACTTTGTTCCTATAATTTTTCAACATGGAATTTTTTACGTGGTAGTTCTTTCTCACCTGCTTTATCCCCAACTCTGAATCACCAAAATCAATTAGTTGCTCCGCTCGCAAATATTTCGCTTCCTTCATTCCCAGCACAAGCGCCTCATATTCAACAGTGTTGTTAGTGGTAGAAAATTGTAGTTTATATGATATAGTTACCCTTTGCTAAGTAGGAGAAAAGAGGAATACACTGGCTCCTAATTATCCTTCTCTTGATGAGGCTCCATCAAAGTAAAAATTCCAGATCTTTCCTCCCTCTAAATCCTGCTCATTTGTACCCTAAAAGTGTTATTTTTCACTTATTTCAGGCTGGAAATTGTTATCATTAGCAGCAAGGTGTAGTATTGATGACCCCAATTCCTTTTCTTCAGCATATATGGGATGGTTTGAAGGATTATGCTAATCACTAATGATGTAGTCCATTTTGATTTACCTATACAGCCTTCTGAATTCCCCTCCAAACAGTGGTATGGTGGCATATGACATGTCCATATGAAGGGTACCTCACAATTTCTTAGACCAAGATCTGAAAAGTAGCATCCAAAATCTAGAAGGAATGTCTGCAACTACAATGTCCATGACTAAGCTTTTCATAGATAGTTGGGTAAGAGAAACAACCAAGTCCTTAATTACTCCAAGGCACTTGACCTTTTTGGAATCAAAGGTGTAGAGGTCATGGTATTTCTTGGTGATATCTAATCCCAATTCAACCATCACTTTCTTTGGCATGAGATTGTGAGAAGTGCCATAATCTAACAGAAAATTATGCAGCAGTTTGTCATGTATATTGAGTGACAGATAGAAAAGTGTTGAGTTTTCATCATTTTGATCTTGGACATGACAGCCTAGATAAATAGTGAGATGTTCATCCTCAAGGTTGACTGAGTCGGGGGCGAGAGGTGGCTGAAGCAAACTTTTAAAAGACTCTTTATATGTTGGATTTTTCAACAATTCTAGAAGTGGGACCAAAATTTTGATTTTATGCAATTCAGATTTGAAACTGAAATAAATTGGAACTAATTCCTTATTTTATGTAGTGATTTTGACAATTGGGGCAGAATTTTGGAGTGGAGGAACCTCATTTACTTTGGCCTTCTGTTTGGCAACTTGTTTCTCTGAATCTTATTTTTGTTGAGGTTGTTGAACATGGCCTTTAGACCTCAAAGGATCATTTATGTTTTGAGCTTCTTGCTTTTTTTTATCATTTTATGCATAAATTTGGACATTCTCATCATCTGAAAACAAATAAATCCTTGACTGGTATTCATATTCTTGCAAAGTCAAACAAGTTGACTGTGAGGTTTCTCCTACAAGGTTTATTTCTTCATTTTCTTCCTCATGTTCTTGCTACTATTCTTTAGCAAAATTATTCAAAGGAGGCTGAACATTTTGATCATCAACATTCCTTCTTGGGCGCTGTAAGATTAGTTGAGGTTGAAAAGGCCTCTTGAAGGAAGCCTAATTTCTATTTGCCTCATTTTGATTGGCTCTAGTAGCTGGTTTGTTTTCAAGCTCTAATTTTGTCATCTTAGAGGCAAGTTCCTTGATTAAAATGGACATTTGATCAATCTTTTCTTCCGTTGTAAGAGACTTAGAAGAAGAAGGTTTTTCTTCTTTCATCTTCCTTTTGTCTTTTATTGCCTTTTCTTCCTCCATTTTCAACATATTAGAAGCCATGAGCTTAGACTGCACTCCAATTGTAGCCTCTTGCATATCCATCAATTTCTGTGCTCTCTCAGCCCTTAACCATAAATAAAACTCAAAATCTAGAGCATTATAAAAAATTTTCATAGTTGTAGTTTTAGGAGGCTTAATTTCTTAGGGAATTTTCTGATAAATCTTATTAAACCTCTTGGTAAAATCAACCAATGACTCATCTGGTTTCTTCTTCAGAGTTCCAAATTATGTAAGGTAGTACACATAGTCTTTCCTATCACCCCATTGCTTTACAAATATTTCCTTCAATTCATCAATTCATGTTATTGAGTTTGGAGGCAAACTTCTAAACCATTTACGAGATTCAACATCCAAGCTCTGAACAAAGAGTCTTGACCAAACATCTTCATGTTCGACATTTTGGTTGTCATCATAACTATAGAAAGCCACTAAATTTTCCTTAGCAGAAACTCCTTCTACCTCCCCGATGTATTTTGGAAGATATTTCAAGTAATCTCCTTGAGGGAGTGGATGCAAAGGTTGAGGAAGAGCAAGTGGAGCATATCTTGCAGCCAATATATGCTGCATCCTTGTAAGGGCAGGTTGAGCCATATTTTGTTGATGTGCAATTGATGGATGATGTCGTTGTTTGGGAAATAGGAATTACAATTTGTGGGTTATGAATCTGATTTAGGGCAGCAGAAAATTGGAAATCTTGGGCCGATTCTTCAGGCTTAGGGTCTGAAAATAGTGGATTCTCAAAGAGATGAATAGAGGATGTGTTGAATTCACATTCTACAGAAGAATCAGATTCAAAATTTATCTCTTGAGGGGATGAGGTTAATTCAACTTTATTTTTCTGGGCTAGGAAGTCAGATAAGTTGAATGTGAGGTCTTAAGGAACACTCTCTTCTAGTGGATGAGAAGGGGACAACTCAACAGCTAGATTTATAGATAAAGGAAAATATTCTTACTGAGGAGTGATGAAAGATTGGCATTCAGGATGAGTTTGGAGGAAATTTAAAATGGTCTTAAAATCTTCTTCAGTCAAAACATCCCTATCAAGAAAAGGTGCAATTGCCAATACTTGCTCTAACTCCCCTTCAATTAGAACAAACTCTTATGTTTCCTTATTGATACTTAATAACTCTATTTTTTCCTCTTTGACTGAAATAGTGCTTACTTCAGATTTACCAATTGAGGAACGAGAAAAAATTTCAGCTGAGCTTATATTAACAACATCTACTTTATCTTCTAGGGAATCAGTTTCGATTTTAGATTTTTCAGCAAGATCTTTTGAAACTGAAACTTCTTTTGGTTCTAAAGTAGATGAGGGTACCTTTTACTTTGGAATGTATTTTTTGTGTACATTCTTCACTGACTAAGATGTGGCCTCAACTGATCTCTGTTTTCCTTTTGCATCTTTAAAAATCTTCTCTGGGTCTGCAACTGGGGTCACAGTAGGTGATCTCTAAATTCTCCCTGTAGTTGGAAGATTTGAAACCCCTTTTCTTCTTTGTGGAGTCGTCAAGTGAGCTAATTTGTAGTCTTCTTCAAGTCATCAATTCTTATTCACCATTAAGAATTGACATTCAGCAATTCAAAACAAGATACATCGGGAGAATACTCCATTTCAAGGCCTTTGTCTCCCAGCAAATGCACCAAAAGATGTTGGCGCTGGAATCAACACTTGCACTACATCAAGTGCCTGACCATAAACATCCTAAAATCTCAAGAAATTTAATGATTTGTTTTATGAGATTGGTAGGTGGTTTCAACTCTTATTCACTGAAAAGAGATTTCAGTCAAATCCACAGTTTTACTAATGAGGGTATTGGATCATGATGTGGTAGAAAAGAGTGAGTTTGTAGCCTATGAGGAGGAGAACATGTAAAATGAGAGAAGAAACAATAGGTCTGCAAAGCAGAAATCTACTAAATTCGGTAGAAATTAAAACAAGCAGAAGTTTAACAATATTTATCAAGAGAAAGTTATTTCTAGTCTTACAATATTCTCACTGAAATATTATAAAATATAATTGTCATGAGTGATGCTATTTCCGCTGTTATATATCTATTTTACCAAGAAGGCTCACTGTGTGAGACTAAAAAAAATTGATAAAACACATGAACATGTCAAGGGACTGATAAAAACTCATAACAGCATGAGGAATTGCAAACTACAACTGAAGATAATAATATATGGAAACAAAAGTGGAAATTGATAATACACAAACTAGATGGTACTAAGTCCGCAGAAGTTTCTGTCTATTTCATTCACTAAAGAGAGTACTAATCATATATATACAAAAATATAAAACTTTCATCCCCACAAAAGGAGTAAATATGTTCCTAAAAGTTATTACCATCTCGTGCAAGAGACGAGGCTTATCCAAAAACTTTAATACAAAGTGCTATGACATAATCAAAATAAACAACATCAAAGGCTAACAATTCAAAGTGGTTGTATGATGTGGGAGTCCATAAGAAGACTCATCCTTTGTTCTGGTGCAACCAACTCCATAAAAAGTGTAAAAAACGGTGAAAGTGACGTGTGGTTGTTCCTTGAATGCTACCTGGTGCCTTGTGGAAACGCGCTGGTGTTGAGAGTAACGGTAGAAATATGTTTCAGAGAAACTCTGCCGCTATTCCTTTCCTTTGGTTTCTTGTTTGTCGTCATAGGGATGAAGGTGGATTAAAAGAGATAGTGGATTTTCATTTAGCGGGAGAGATTATTAGATGAGCAGGAGGAGAAAAAACCCTTTATACATATATCGCAATCACAAATTGGGGTCGGAACGTTTAAACATAAGACACAAGTGGGAGGGAATGCAATTTGCGATGAGGCCGACGATGTGGCAAGAAGGTGGGGCCGATCGCAAATTGCAAATCGGGAGTTTTGTTATGAGAAATGGGAGTTAAGTGTTAAAACTTGTGAAGGGTGATGTGCGATGAGTGGAGGGTGACGTAGTAGGGAAGGTGGGGCCCAAAAAATACCGCAAATCGCGAATCGAGAGTTTTTTTATAAGAAATGGGAGATAAGTGTTAAAACTCGTAAAGTGCGATGTGCGATGATAATGGAAGGTGAGGCCCATTTACTTCGTAATCGGGGAATCGTGAGTTTTGTAGGAGACATCAATTGTAACGTGAATGAAAGTTAAAATTGTGATAAGCCGATTGTGATGAAAGGGTAAGGGGTCCACAATGTTATTAAGTGCGGTAAGTTATATCATATGATATATGATATTACCAATGTTTGTTGTGCGGGTAGAGCTGCTTTTTAACCATAAAAATGGATTTTAATAGTTAAAAAGGGGTTTTGAAAGAAATGAAACGATGGAATTTGGGTTTTTAGAAAAATGGAAGGTAAAAGAGGGAAAATGAAATGAATGAAGGTAGAAATGAAATTTTCTCACCACTACACTTTGACAATGACACTTACATCTTACAACCGAACTAAAAAGGCAGAATGATTCCTTGGAGAATGATGACCAAAGTTTGAAAATCTTTGAAAAATTGAAATGCTAACAATTTCCACACAGAGTTTGTTGTTTCACATTAGTGTTTGCAATATTAGCTCTAGCACTGCCATCACTCTCCCTTATTATACTTGCTGCACTACCTTTTGTAACAGAGTTCTTCACTTGCATTGCCTCCTCGGTGTCCTCTGCATCACGAGGTCGTGGAGGGGCACCATGAGCTAGATTATGCATCATCATCATGAAAATCATAAGCTTCAGAAGCATGCTCACTATCTGTAGTCGATATTTGAGGACTTTCTTCCCCCTCATCATCTGAATCATCATCATGTTCTCCTCCTGCCTTAGCACCACACTCAACCTCTCCATCTTCACATCTATTCCTATACTTCCTGTTTGCACCATTATCCCACCCTCTAAGAAAAACATATGTACCAGACACTAGATTGCTAGCATTGGCATACAATTTTTTTTCCGACACTACACTACCACGCTGCTATCAACAAAACTACACCATTGAACCCTCATCTAAACTGCCCTTACTGCACTGGATGTGAGAGTGTGCCACATAGCATATCTATTGTGTGCGCTGGAGGAGAACAATGGCCAAGAAGTCCAGGGATAAACTAACAATAATTGCAAGAAAATAAAAAAGGATTATAGCAATAATAGTAGAAATAGAACCATGGCAATCACCCTACAAACACCCTAAACACTCAAATTCTTATATTTCGAAGACTGGATCCTATCTCATTCCATTGTTTTGATTTCATATACATTGAATGATTCCACTTTCACCATATGTGAATGCTATTGATAGAAGAACAAGAGAACTGTGACAACTACAACTTGACCTATGGCACAATTAGGTAACAAAAACTCAATCCTCTTTTGAACTTCTCAGAACACCTTAAACTATAATCCTAAAAAATTGAAATTAAGTCAACCTGTTAGAAACAAGATATCACTTCCAACAATTATAGTCAAATTTTCCAACATTGATACCCTTAATAAGACATCTTTGGTATCATTTTTGGTAGCTGCAGTTTCCAATCATTTATACCATTAGTAGGACATCTTTAAGTTTTGTAACAGGGAGCCAAGTTTCTTATTCAGCCAAATGTTTTACAACAAGTTTAAAAAACCCATCCTTTCGCACAATCTCAAAGGCAAAAACCAGTCATATTTACAAATCATTTACATTCTAAAGTGTCATCAACACATAACAATGAACCTCTTATGTCTACTATGGAAATCAAGAATGTCAATCTGAATCAATGATCCAAAAAATGAGGCACTCTAGATTTTTAAAGCAAGGGCATTAATGTTTTTTTATATTCTGAAGACATAGATAAAATTCACAAGACTCCAGAAATATCTAAAATTATGTTTCACTCATAATTTTAAAAGATTCCTAGAACATTTAAATTTTATATGTTTATAACTAAAAGCCCCAAAATTTTGTGAGAAGGCCAAAATGTAATGTAGTATTGACTATCCCATTCATAAATATTTTAATAAAAACAATATGCATAATCAAGGGGATAAGGGAGAATAGCGAGGAAGAACTGAATTTCAAACAAGGGACACACTTCTTCTAATAAGAAGTTGAAATTTAGAGAAATATAATGTGTATCAAAAAGCATAACCCTTAATGTGCTTATATTTGTGCAAAAGGATAATAATGCACATCAAGTTGTGGTCTAGTGGCAACTTGAAGTAGTTGTTCTAACAATCCTCATAGGAATTCTCCCCCCTGCATGGGGTATGCTGGATATGCCTATATTGAAATAAATAAAACCACCCCTAATTGATAGAGTTGTTATACTCCTTGGCATGTTATTGATCTATTTTCTTGTAAAGGACAAGAGTAAATAGGACTTTTCTAAGTTCCCTTTACTTTTTTATAGAGGTGGTACTCTTTTATTAATCACTTAAATCTTATAATTAAAACTGAAAGCCAAAAAATTAAACATTTAGCATATTCGGGTGTGAGTGGATGAAGCGGTTTTAAATAAAGAAAGAAAATAAAAATAGTGGAAATAAATATTAATTCACTAATTATTCATTGCATGGTACATATCCATTCACATATCATGAGGAAGACACATCTAAAACAAATTCATAGATAAAAATAAGGAAATGGTACGGATTTTTAGAGAAGTCTAAAATGATTCCATTCATTCAACATCATAAAAAATAGAACTATAATAGCCATTTTTGTTACCCATATATTTTGTATGCATAGCTATGTGACGCCAACGTAAGAGCCATGATTGGATGAAGCAGATGAATTATAAAATCAATAATTAATGTAACCTTAAATGATTAACAATGGAGAGGATGACATGGATCCATAAATTCTAAGGGAAGATGGAGCTTTCTTGTTTTATAATCCATGAAAGTTACTTAGAGGTTATGATGATAGTTGGTTTAGACCCAATTAGGCTACCATCACCTGAAAATAGTTATGAGAATGGATAAGTGTGGCGAGGGAGAAAGATGGCACCCATCTCTCCTCAAAGATCAAGGAACAACTTGGCAGAGGATGAATCTCTAGGAAAGAATGAAGTTCTAATGTGTGTGTGGCATAAGTATTGGAAGGAATAATAGAGTTGATAGTTGATTGAGAAGCAGAGAGAGAGAGAGAGAGAGAGAGAGAAACTTGCTAAAAAATGAGGGGATGCAAAGGAAATCATATTACACAAAACAAAGAGAAGTATGTGAGAATTTGTTGGGGAATCAAATTCTCCTTATTTTTAGTTGGTTATTGTTCTAAGATTTGTCCAAGACTAGTGAAAATAGCGTGGAACTATGGACCATGATAGAAGGTATCCAAGCAAATCATGGAGCTAATTTCAAATCCCTGTATTTATGAACCTTGGGTGTTAATCCCTATGTTTTTTTGTTTAAGGCCACTAGACTATGTGTCTATTCCTATGAGGTTAGTGGGAGGCTTAATGTATGATTGAATCATTATGGTGCTTGTTGTATAGCTGACATACCACTTGGACAGGGAACTTTGAGTCACTGTGGTCATTTAAAAAGAGATGTTAACCACTTGGATAGTGAGTTACAAAACTTGCGGTGCTTGATATGAAAAAAACAATTGATAAACCACCTAGACTGTGGATTAAATATCCTGTATTGAGTAATATCCCATTTGAAACCTGGGTGAATCCTTGTGATTGGACTCAAGTGAGTAAGTGAGTCATTGTGGTGCTTACTATCAGAGGATAGTTTATAAACCACCTAGATAGAGAAATACATCTCTGAGTACCTAATGAAACCATTGGTGTGAAGTCCCTTGAGCAAGAATTCCCTTAGAATATGGATCCAACTTGGGTGTGGTCAACTACAAGAAAGATTGCATTGTAGCTGGTTTATGGTTGGGTGTAGATTAAAGTACCTCCTTCAATTTCCAACCATTTATAATATATTTAGATCAGTATAAAGTTTCACATTTTTGTAACATATGATATGATAGTATTTTCTACTTATTGTTGTTGATATAATCATGTACAATCGTGTGTGAATTCCTAAATATTTATATTACACTCACTGTTATCTATCTTATTTGTTATTTTCTCAATAATTAGTAGCACTATGGATCTATTACCTTATTCTTGACTTATAAGCTACTTATATTCTTTGAGACGAGTGTTGAATCTTGTTTTAATTTTTGCATTTCTTCAGGTTTTCCTTCTTGTTGCTGTTTGGATTATAACTCCATTTATTTACTAAAAAATTCACAATGTTAAGAAATTAATTATGAAACTGTTAGGAGTGGGTTGCAGACCATGTGCATACCTATGTGAATGGGTTTTATCCTTGGATGATATATTGGAGTTGACGATTCAGCCTCATAGTTGAATTTTCAGGAACTTTGGCTTCTGGATATTACCCCTTGGCTAAGAAACTTTACCATTTTTCCATGGGTTCGAGTGCATCGAAATATTTTGGGAGTTTATAAGTCTATGAATGGTAGGGGTGATTACTTGGAAACGACCTTGATCTATTTGTAGCTATATTTTCTTATTAATTATGCAAGTGATCTAGGAATCTAAAATTATGGGGGATCTAGCAAGGACCACAACCTTGTGTAGGCCAGATTTTCCCTCAACCATATTTCATGATGTATCTGAGGGTCAAGATATCTAGGGTTCGTAAAGGTTTTTCTATATTTTAAGAGAGTAGATGCCCATAGTCCCACATGTTCCTCTTTTTTTTATCATTTGGGGCCATAGTACTCAATTTATTTATGAATCTTGATCACATTATCATGTTATATTAGTTGAATTTAGTATTCAGAGGTGAAAAATGGTTTTCACATTGGTATAGGCCTAGATTCGGTCAAGGAAAAATACACTTGTAATGCTCCCTCCCACCCCCTTGGATTTCCTAGGCTGATGGGAGGTGTTACTTTTAACTAACCTAACCTCGATGATCTCATTATGAATATGGGGCTACAAAATTTATTCTTCCTAAAAGTTTGTGGAACTCACTTTGGATAATACCATTGCATCCAACTCGTCACGAGATTTCTTGCAACATAAATTCTACCTCAATCTGACTCTTGGATTGAAATTTATGCCCATTTGAATTTTTGCCCCTTAACCATTACCACATCAACAAGGAGTTCCACATGGTAGCCTGAGTGCTTACGTGTCTCTACCGAATAACTCTTGTTTTAGCATGGAACCCATTATGGCACCACACCATAGCACACCATGTCACTACTCCAAACCTATAAGAGAGTTCTGCTCCAAAACGTCCATGTCACAACAAACTTATTCATGTAAACCAAAAAACCCATACGTCCACACCCATATCTTAGTTATACCAGACACAAAATTAGCACTAAAGAAAAGGAACTAACAAGAGTCTTCTTATCTATGGATGTTAATTTTATCATTGTGATTTTTGTTCTAGGACTTTATGGAATGACTTGTGGCACCAACTGGAATCCAAGTAATCTAGATACACATATTTTTTCAATTTAATGACCTATTGATGTCATAGTGATGTTAGAGTAATGTCACCCTGCCATGTGGAATCCTCCTCTGGTGCCACACGTCACATAATATCCTGCCACTTAGTCATACAAAGGGTTGTTTCTACCTACCATGTGCATGATGTCTACATGCCACATTAGGGTCCCTACCACATCGCCAATCCATGTCCTCTATATTCTCATGTGGTGTCCCACGTTGCCTTATGTAGCTTACCTGGCATCAGTCATCTCAGCCTAAGCCTGGGGATACCATAGGGCTGCACCCCTTCATGTGATTCAACAATTCTACATGATAATTATTTCTTTGGTCTAAATATAGTTTTTTGGTCATGCAACATTCTACACTTCCATTCCCTTGGACATACATTTCTCTATCTCTTGGGACAAACATATTGTAATTTCCAAGCATCATGATTTCTTGTCCCACAAAGGCATACCTCAATCTCCTGAAACATATATATGTTCATCTCCAAATGTCATAGTTTTGGTCCCACAAAGGCATATATTCATCTTTGGGATATAAATTTCCCCATCTTTGGGATATAAATTTCTCCACCCTTCATAATTTTTGACGCAATCACAAGTTTATCAGGGCTTATTCGACTTGAATACAAGCTTGTTTCTTTGTGACAACTAGGATTATAAATGTTAACCCTAAAAACTACACTCTCGTAAGTGTTTTATACTTATCCAAAATTCATATGTGCAGAAGGAAGGTTACACCATTTTCTCTACACACATTCCCACCTCTAAACCTAATTCCTCCCACACATCTCCTCTCCCCACACAACACTTCCTCAACACACGTGCTTCTCTATATAACTACTTTCCCCACAATTGTCATTTTCTTGTATTCTTTTCCACTAAACATTATTAATTTCTTGTACATCACCTATCATAATAAAAAATTTCATAGCATAATATTTATTTCATAAATCTCACTGTCACTTATGATATCAATATCAAAGGTATTAAAGGTGGATCAAGCTCCAAATTAAATGGACAATATGAGTTTATAATTTTGATATTTATCTTTACCATCTACCATAAAAGATGGCTTCAATCTATTAAGTTTATATTTAATTAGCTTGTCATTCCTAACAGATTTCACACATGAGAGAGTAATAATTGGAGATTATATAGGAAAATGACGAATTTATAGCTAAGTGGCATAGAGAACATAGGTGATTAACCACATTTTTCTAAGTACAAATGCAAGATGGATGGCATAGGAAGGAAATAATCCATTTGCAGTGATACCTTTAACTCACTTTCTTGTCAAGACAATAACTTTCACTAGTCAACTGCATACCAATGGTATATGAACTTTTTGTTCAAGTAGAAGAACAACAAAAAAATTTGGACAGGTGGATTAGCGAACACTACATGCGTTCCAAAAGTATTTTATTTCAAGGAAAATTTTTATCATTTGGCAAATAATTTTGATCCAAGGACAAGAACAATCATTCTAGGAGTGAAGAAGAACCTGATTCCCCTCACTCCCAAAGAATTCAAAAGGATATTTATCCTACCAAATCCTACTAAGATGTCAATGTTATCATAAACTAAAATTTTCTTGGACTTAAATGCAGGTGGGTTGAACATCATTCAAGAATTCATTTGGACAAATTCTCAGGTACCTTCTAATATTTCTTTGTAATTTACAGAGCCTTTAACAGACTTTATTTTCTTTTTAGGCAAGTGATGGGGTAATAAACTACAACAAATGTTCCCAAGTCCATACTTTATGTTCTTTACTACTCTTAAAAAATATATCTCTCTTTAATTGGGTTGACCCCATTTCTATGAGTTAGCCTTATAGTTAATTAATTTGTCGAAGACCCACATATTTTTTATGATGTCCTACTAGATAACAACCCTTTTGTCTAGCCAATTTTTTCACATTCTACTTAATAAGGGTAACTTCAACCTTGATGAGGGACCAAATCAATTTTGGTATCTGATATTATGAAAGAATAAAGCTCCTTTCCATTTTTTTCAAGTCCAAGATTTGTTTGTGAAATAAGTCAATTACATTATGAACGAATGAGAACCCACCATAATATCAGGACAATCCCAAGATTTCTTGTGGGTTAAATGAATCCATGAGGAAAGAGAGAATAATGACATGATTCAAATATATCAATTTCAAGATAAGCCACTATTTATACCCAAAATTGTTGTAGATAAGTATTTTGTTGTTGAAGTTTGCAGTCAATATCACCCATGGTTCATTTTATTTGAAAAAATAGAAGAAAAATAAATTCATTTCCTTTCCATTTACTGTTGGAGAAGTGAATGTAAAGAATGGGACCCACCTTGCATAGTCTTCCTGGTCTTTAAATTATTTTAATTTAAGTGAAGATAAATGAATTCAATATTTTGATCCAAAAGGTATATTTTCTAGGCAACTCACTATAATTAGATACAATAATCTATTTAGATGAGTGGTAGAGGAAAGAGAAGAAAGTCACACTAGCCTATTCAAAGACCAAGAGGTTCTAGCACATATTAGAGAATTTCTTGAAGAAACCAATACAAGCATTGGAGGAAGATACAAGAAAATGGGAAAAATTCTCATAAAGCAACCTTCAACCTCCACACCCTAGACTCACTAGAGTTAAACATTGACTCAAAGGAAGAGAAATAATACCTCAAGTTTAAGACAGAGGTATGATAGGCTCTCGAGTGGAAAATATGAGCAATATCCCCCTCCCAAATTAACCCTAGAAATATTGTACATTGATTAATCAACCAGAGTTATAGGTTTGAAAGAAACATCAAATGTAGAAAAATATATGGACATTGAAGTTGATAGCACTACACCACCTGATTGGGTTACTGATTGTTTAGCTTAAATTCAAAGAATCATGGAAGATATTGTTAAGGATGCCACCATTTTTTATGATAACCTTGACACCTTATAGGATGCAAGCCATGGAAAGGGTAAGAAAAAGTTAAAAATTGGAGTGAAAGTTCAAAATAAAAAGGTTCCAAGTAAAACTCAAATGGACAGGGATGTCTATGAAGTGGGAGCCACTAGGCTCATGAAATTGCATCAAACTATTGGATAAGCACCAAATCACTCTGTCATGGATACTATCCACCTCTCGTACACCCCATAGAGTTAACAATAGGCCCTCCTTATGAATGGATTTAGATAATGTATTACAGTAATATAAGTAAAAGATTGAAAATTATTTAAGATGCATAGGAAGTAGCTTCCCATTTGAGATATCTAGCACAAATAATTGCATCCTTTGTTGGTTAGGTTAAAAATACCATGAGCATGACAAGAATTTCATAGAAAATGACTTATTTACTTTCATCCAAAAGGTCGGTTCACTTAACAAGCTATGGAGATCACAACAAAATCTATTAGGGCCTAAATGACTAAAGCATATACTGATTAGATGGTTTTTGAAAAGAAACATACTTGAGGAGATTAATTATGAGTGCAACATGATTAATGATAGAAGAAGTAATGCATTTATGAAGGAAATTAAAATTGTTGACGATCTACATTGTCCCCACATGACAAGAGATTTATTTTTTAAATTCTGAAAGATACATTGAAGTCTAAATTAAGTGATCTAAAAGAGTCAATGAGATTAGAATTTGACAATATAACTAATTTTACTGAGGAAGAGATCAAGAAGTAGTTAGCTACTTTTGTTAATGTTAATGAATATAAATCTATCTTAGTTTCAAAATTGTAGGAGAAGGCTCAAGAAATTTAGGAGGGGGTATTTATCCAATGTGTCAAAATGGACATTACAACCTGTTGTCATTGCTACATTCAAATTTTGGACCCTACTATCACCGTCATAATTAATGTCACCTTGATTTTCAAGTGTCGTCTCATTTCATTCTATGTGTTTTAAGTGTTTTGGAATTCTCTCAAGTGTCACTACATTTATTATAACATCTTTAGTGCATTTCATAGCAACATCTTTGTTCTTTTAAAACAACACTTTTTGGTTGCAGTCACACACACTTCACTTGTTGTACTTGGGAAATGCATGCAAAGTGGAATTTTGATGTCACCACATTTATTAGAACATCTTTAGTGCATTTCATGGTCACAACATCTTTTTTTTTTTAAAACAACACTTTTTGGTTGCAGTTGCACACAATTCACCCGTTGTACTTGTGAAATGCATGCAAAGTGGAATTTTGATGTGTACTTTTCATTGTTGAAGTGTGTCTAAGTTTGCTTTATGAGTTGGTATGTGTTGCACATAGTTTGATGTCTAAACTCATCATGTTTAACCATCGCACTATATCCCAGACTGAGACAAATTTCAGTTGAAAAGTGAACCCACACTAGTACAAAAAGGCTAACTAGTTACTAAAAAAACTACTAAAATTTGCATATAAACTATTATTTTTCGGTCAGGGACCAATAGTAGCTAATTTACAGTATCTTATAACGCGACCAAATTTTAGTATTTTTTAGCTTAGTCATTAATTAGTTGTCTCAACTTTATGTCTAGTAGTATATTTAGTCATAAATTTGGTCATTAATTTAGTCATTGATTTAGTTATTAATTGTCAAAATTAATGACGAAATATAGAACAAAATATATTACTAAATGATCACCCTAGAAAACCAATTAATGACCAAAGAAATATGACCAAAATGTTGGTCATGTTATAAGATACTATAAATTGGCTACTAATAGTCATATATATGCAAATTTCAGTCATCGTTTGAAACCAATTAATGACCAAAGAAATATGACTAAATTTTGGTTGTGTTATAAGATATTGTAGGTTAGCTACTAATAGTCATATATATGAAAATTTTAGTCATCATTTGAAATCAATTAATTACCAAAGAATATGACTAAATTTTGGTCGTGTTATAAGATACTGTAAATTAGCTACTAATAGTCGTATATATGCAAAATTTAGTCGTCATTTGTAATAAAAAATTTATCATTTGTAGTAGTCATTTATCTTTTTTTGGTAGTTTCATATTCATTATATTAATGACTACTTTAGTAGTTTATATTCATTTTATTTACTTTCATTAACAATTATTATAAGAAACTAATTTATTCGTATATTCATTTTATTTGTGTTCATTAATAAACATAAACTACTAATTTATTAGTTTTAGATTGATTTTATTTGTTCATTATAAATCAACATAAATTAATTAGAATGATTTTGCAACTAAATAAAAGAAAACTGGCATACAATGTACATGTTCATCTAATATGAAAACACAAATTTATATATGTTAATTACAATAATAAATAATATCAAGTGAAACTGTAAATAATTTCAACAACATAAATTGTATTATATAAAATATCAAGTATTACAATATGAGTTTCCAACTGTATTTACACATGAAATATTGTTTTATCACATCAAAACATTATCATTGTGTTGCCAAGGTATTGTAGGTGATCAATTCACCAACCCTAAAGACTTGACGGCCATCAATCTCTATGTGTGTCTCTTATGCGGGATATTGACTCTAAAGCTACCACTAGACCAATTCTCTTCTCTCTCTCTTTAACTTGCATTTTTTCGCTTTAGTGTTATTGTTATCCTCTTTCTTCAATTCCTTCTTCTAACCATCAATACTGAGTTCCTTTTTAGAAAAAGAAAGAAGATACAATGCAGAGTATAAGACATGAAAGATGATGAACACTGGAATATAAACTAAAGTAGACTATAAAGGATTTATATGATTTATACCTCAACATCAACAATATTGTCAATGTCATTTTCCCCCATAAAAGCAAGAAACTCGAACTAGTTTTCTTCAGTTGGGAAATAATGGCTTCTATGTGGCCAAATGACTTGTATAAACAAAGCAAATAAAACATCACCATAGAAAATAACACCTTAGTGAAATTAGTATTCAACATTCGAGGAAAGATTAGGCGCAATCATGCCAACTAAGTTACATGCTAAAAATATCAATTTGTAGATGAATTATACAATGTGGGAGTGCAAACAAAAATCCTAGAAAATTCCAAAGCTTAGTCTAGAATAAAATGAATTAAAGTAAAAAGTATACAATAATAGGATCGCTTCGTATAAATGTATATAACCAGATAATTGAGAACATTAAGTGAATAAGTCCAGGGCTATAGGTTGATGATGTCAAGAATGCCCAAGTATGATGAGCATTTCTTCAGATAAGAACTACTATTTGGGTCCATTATCACATATGAATACACCAACTAGTCTATATCATATTATTAATGTTTTCTTATATTTATGGATCATTACAATATAAGTGAATAAATTGCAAAGACAATTCCCTTCTCATTGTGTTCCTCACATGTGGTACAATATATTAGCTATGATTTGGAACAAATCTGAAATATCGAAATATGTATAAATCACCACTAGTAATCCCCAAAAAGGTTTATTTTGGAATGTAACTTTTAGATTCCAGTTGCTATATGATTCTTGAACGGAAAATCCACACTGAATTCCAACACCAAACCTCCAATTTGAGGGAACACTTATGGCGATCCTCAATCACTCAAACTCAAAACATCAGTGATCATTATAATGAAAAGATAAAATAAGAGTAGCTTTTTGTTAAGTCCCTATATTAATAGTATAGCCCCTTATTATGTTAGTGTAGACCCCCTTATTGTTATTATTGTACCCTTGTAACCCCCATTTTGTTATTATTGTGCCCTTAAATTATTATTGTTAGGTCGGCTAGGATTACATTGTGGCCCACTAGGATTTCATTATGGCCCCATGGACTCCTATATATAGAAAGGAGGTTTTGTAAATTGGATCATCCAAGAATTTTTCATTTATGTAATGTATTGGAGGTTTCCCCCTCGAAGTGGCTCATTTATAAGGCGTTTATATCTCTTTTCTTCTATTTTTGGAGCTGGTTACACAACATTTGGTATCAGAGCTTTGGATTCTAGGGTTTCGCTGCTCCAAACAGGTCATCGTGGAATTTTCGCTATAACTTTTTTTTCTACGAAGTTTCAGAAGCTGAAATTTTTAGGGTGCGAAGCTGAAATCCCGAGGAAGATTGTCTAAAAATTTCAGAGCTTGGTTCGCAATATTTTCGGAGATATCATCTGTGGAAGTTAGGTCTTTGTTCAAGCTCCTAAACAGGTCATCGTGGCATTTTCGCTATAATTTTTTTTTCTATTGAAGGTTCAAAATCTCCTATCTACATGGTGCGAAGCTGTGATCCTGAGGAAATTACCATGGGCCTTAGAGCTTGGTTCAATATTTTTGGAGATATGATCTGTGGAAGGTAGTGCTTTTTCAGGCTCCTGAATTGCATCTCAAAGAGGTGATCGTGGGAAAATTTCAATAACTCTCTCTCTGGGCATCGGATTGGAGTGCCGTAAAAATTGGTCGCAAGTACACAGACTATAGTTTATTGGCTATCAATTTCAGAGAAAAAGGATGAAACAGTGACATGTGGCAAGTAATACAAGTTCGCTCTACTGAACCAGTCCATAATTAGGTCATTGTGGGAGATTGGACACAACTTTGCCTTGGAGAATCCAAATCAGGTCAGACCTGTGGAATTTGAAAGAAGCGTCAGAGGGCTACTACAAGGCTGAATTTCAGATATCTAATATTTTCAATTACAGAGATAATCTAATTTCAATATCGAGCTCCTCAAAAGCAAGAAAAAGGTGTGTATTTGTTTTTTAAAATTGCATAACGTTTGTTTGAAAAAGCAGTTTGAAGTGATTCCAAGGGCATATTTTAGAATTTTTATTAGTATTGGGTTCTATAATGCCTCCAAAAAATAATTCAACACCCATTAAGCCCTCAGAAATCTATACTATGATGCATGAAGTGGAAGAATTGCAGTATGAGATATCAAAATTACGGTACCAAGTGCAACAAATTTCGATCTTACGAAGAGCAACCGAAGATGAAATAGATGGTTTAAAAGTAGAAATGGAGGCTAAGTTGGATGGTTTGAAGGATCAAATAATAGCTAATATGGATGATAAATTAGTGGAATATCACAGCGAGCATCAACAACAAGTTCTCGAACTCTCAAAGGATAACCCAACTTTGGTGCAAAATCTAATGAAACAACAGGAAGATCAACATCACATCGAAAGAAGTTATGAAGAAGTCATAAAAACAAGAACTCGACAAGTACGATCAATTTTAGAGTATCTCAGCAAGTGGAAGAACTTTCCTGTAGAATATTTCACATGGGAGGATGAGAATTTTATACAGAAGCATCAAGAAATAATCAAGCGTTGAGGACAACACTTGTTTGAAGGAGAGGGGCATGTTAAGTCCCTATATCAATAGTATAGCCCCTTATTATGTTAGTGTAGACCCCCTTATTGTTATTATTGTACCCTTGTAACCCCCATTTTTTTATTATTGTGCCCTTAAATTATTATTGTTAGGTCGGCTAGGATTACATTGTGGCCCACTAGGATTACATTATGGCCCCATGGACTCCTATATATAGAAAGGAGGGTTTTGTAAATTGTATCATCCAAGAATTGTTCATTTATGTAATGTATTGGAGGTTGCCCCCTCGAAGTGGCTCATTTCTAAGGCGTTGATATCTCTTTTCTTCTCTTTTTGGAGCTGGTTACTCAACACTTTTATATGTTTTGTATATTTACATACAAAACACCAATAGTTTTTCCATATTTATTATACTTGTAATTTCCAATATATAGCACATTGACTGATATTTTACAGCAAACACTTGATTCAATACAAACAAGAATTAACATATTACAACATACCACCAATGTTTGATCCTAAATTACACTACAAGAAAAAAGTAAATTGGTGAGGGTCTAAAAATATCACCATAAACTCATTGGTGATGGTCAAAAGAGCCAACGTCACAAAAGGTGGCATCACCAAAAGTATAGGTGTTGTGGTGACATTCAAGGTTCATCACCAATAATGGTTTATAATGATGGATAGTGACCATCAACATTTCATATGAGAAATGGTGATGGAACTTAACCTCCGTCGCCAAAAAAGTGAACGTCACCAAATGTGGCGTCACAAAAAGTATAAGTGTTGTGGTTACATTCAAGGTCCATCACGAATAATGATTATAATGACGGATAGTGACTATTACCATTTCGTATGAACAACATTGATTTATGGTGATAGACCTTTCATGGTCATCACTATTTATGCATATATATGGTGGTGTTCATTTATCGTCACCATTTCATATTTTGGTGAGGGTCGAAAAATGTCACCATTAGCTCGTTGGGGATGGTAAAAAGAGTCTCTGTCCCTAAATACTGATCATATCCATTCCATATAAATATCAGGGCATGACGGAATAAAACTACCAACCTTCTGCTTGTAAAGTAGGTGTTGTTCCATTGAGCTAACACCCTTTAAATAATTAGACTTTAAAAAAATAGATATTGAAACTTTATAAATTGTAAATTCTACAACTTTCAATAAATTATAAAATTTTGTAAAGTCTTGGAAAATATTTTACTGAATAAGCAAAATAGGATTGAAGTTTGTACCCAATGGTTATGGAAGTTATGAAAAGTGGGTGGAGGGAAAAATAGTCATGTATAAGGTACTCAATATTTTCAGTTAAATATTCAATTAGAAGTGAAACTTTAAATAAATTTATAGCCTATAAATAACCTACGATTATCAGATTTGAAATATGCAATTACACCAAAGATTCATTTCTCACCTTGTGAATCATGTAAATATGTTGCGACAACATAAAAATGTGCCTCTAAAAGATTGATTTATGTGCCAAAAAGCCAAAAACAATGAGTATATATGATGAAATTATCAATAATGAGCTACATGCTTGAATCCTACTAGCTATGGGGTCTAGAAAACTAATTGGGAGTGGTTCTCGTTATTAATTAATTAAATATGTCAAAATACAACAATTAATAACTATGATCCTGAAACGTAACCAATAAACAAATGTTAAAAATTGTAAGTACAAAGTTTGGCTAATAAATGTTACACCAACAAAATATCAAACGGGCATTCAAACACTTCCAAATCCACACCAATCATGAGCATCCAAAGATGTAATTGTATGGATACAAGGAAAGAAATCTCTACCTATCAATGATAACTATGTCCTCGCACAAGTACTTCAACTAGTAAAGGGGTGTGAAGACAAGCACCTCAAAGCAAAAAAAAAAATACACATTACAGAAACACACTTCATCCCCCCCTACCTTTATAGAATAGATCTAGGGGAATAAAAAAAAATATCCATAGAGAATAGGACTAGAGTGGGAAAAATAAATATGATAAGAAAAAAATAACCACCAATGAAAATCTACTAATTTGAACACGTTTAAAGCACATTAAACAAAGATGGCATCCATAATACATTAAAGTGACATTGGTCAATTTTCAACTATCCATAGTGCCACTAATCTAATCAACTGTGTGTTAGAATATTTCGAGACATAGGAAATAATCTCTTATTATGTCACCTTTGTAAATCCTTCAATCGTATCCCAAGTTGTTCTTAAGGGGGGATGTTAGGATATTCCGACACATAGGAAACAATTAAGTATAACTTGGTCTAGAGTAGAGTTAGGTAAAGTGTGTTTATTTACTATGTACATTTGTAACTTATAATCTGACGGTCAAGATATGTAGTGATCCAACAGTTCACTCTCTCCTCGGTATTACCGACACTTGATTTGTGGCTAAACACTCGATTTTTCCATGATCTTTATTTAAAGAGCATGGAGGGTCATTTGTCCGGTAAATATTTCAGAGAGAAGCTTATGTAAATTTTCTTTCTTTATATTAATAAATTGTATAAAGTGGTCGTTTTGGATCAGGTTGTGGACTATTTCCCTCTTTAAGGGTTTAAACCATGTCAAATATTGGTGTACTGATTTGTGATCTATTTGTGAGTGGTGACCTTTAGTATTTGATCTAAGGAACTTACCCTATAAATTCCTACATGGTATCAGAGCTATTTTGAGGGTCGCATCTGTTGTTGATCCAAATCTGAAGCTGGTTTGACTGCATGCAACTGTCATTTTCTAGATCTACTATTTCTGACCACTTTCGGGCCATAAGAACTGATCTTCTTTTTCTGGAGCGTCTATTACAGTGAGGAACCCCTTTCGTTTCATGCGAAAAGGTTTCCGGTTGCCCAAGTTATGTCATTTTAGATCTGAACGTATAAAGTATATTTTTGTAGTTATATTTATTAATCCCTCAATTTATTTCGGTTGATAGATCTTTTTTTAATTGCCGGATCTATACCCTCTTCTTTGTGTATGCTCTTTTCTCTGTGCTGTGTGTGATCTCGGCAAATCAGAAACAGGAAGACGACATTTTTCAGTTACATATGCTCTTTCCTCGCGTCTTTGTGCGATCTCAAGAAATTAGAAATAGTGAGAAAAATAGATAGTTGCTAGTAAGACTAACCGGAAATATAATGTTATGTCATAAGACTTGTATTTTTTTTGCACGAATTTTGTGTTTTTTGTAGGAAAAAGCACGCACATCGAAGAGCTAAAAAAAAAAAACCTTCCTCCTTTCAAACAATTACAAAATCATTTTCCTAGCTCACTTTCTGTAAAGTTACTTTATGAGAATAGAGGTCATGGGTTCAAGTCTCTTTCTCAAGCTTCTTTTTCTAAAAATATTTTTGTTAAGTTACTTTTTCTTAAAAAGTCTTTTGGCAAGTTTCCATTTTTTAAAAAAGGAGGGTTTTATTTAAATAGCACATGTAAAAGTAACATTGTAAAAGTGACTCTCACTTATTTATAAAAGTGGGTCACATAAAGGAGTTTTTTTTAAAGTGAGATTATTGTATATAGTTTGGAAAATAGGGGTTTTTTTTTTTTTTAAAGTAGAAATTCATCATCAACTTTCAACCTTTCATGTAACTATTCAGCATCTGCAACACCTTTTTCTCAAAAAGGCATAAATTCTTCGTTCGAAAGTCGTTTTAGAGCCATTTTTTTTTAACCGGCCTAATTTTTCAAAATATTTCCATTGTAGTAGTTGGTTTCAACCTTTTCAGTTCCAATTTTTTTAAAATATAGAAAGTGCATGGTCAGTTATTCTTAACAACACCAATTATATCCAATGGCTATCCAACATGGTAGACTTACTTAGAAGTAAAGGGCTTGATATAATAACCACATGACAAAAAACTAAACCTACTGATGGAGATAAAGTCGCTAAATGGAAAAATAAAAAATATCAAGCATGAGGGTTGATAGTAATGTTCATTGCTCAAGATCTTAGATTTCATATCCAAGAAATTGACACCCCTCATGCAGCTATAAAAAAGCTAAATACTCTCTTTGGCATTCAAAATGAAATCATAGCCCACCAGCATGAAAATGAATTGCTTACTTTGGACCCCAATAATTTCTCCTCTATTGAAGATTTTTTGTCCAAATTCAAGACCCTTAGACCTCTTTTAGAAGGTTGTAAGGTAAAAAAGGAATATGGTAGCCTTATCTCTTCCATTCTTGCTAAGCTTGGCCCTACATACTCTGTATATGTTTCCACCTTACATTCCACTAGAGAAGCCCTCATTTCTTAAGGAAAATCCTACAAGTCCCCATCTTTTGACACCTTTTGTGATTCTTTGATAAGAGAACAAGAAAAAATATTACACCTTGGTCTTAGCAATATTGGAAACTCTTTTAAGAAAGCCTTAGCATCCCAGCAGCAACCATATCAAAAGAATCCTAAGAATAAGCATCCTAAAAAGAATGGTCCTAAACCAAACAAGGGTCTTAAGCAGTTTCAGCTGCAAAATGAAAAAGAAACTCAACAAATTGATAAGGAAACTAAAAACAAAGGGAAGAAACCCAATATACATTGCAAATTTTTTAATCATGATGGCCACGTAGAGTCAAAATGTTTTAAGAAGATGGAAGCATTGGAAGCAACAATTAAGAAGCACAACATCAATTTGGAGAACTCTTCAACTTCATCTTCAGGAATGGAACTTTCTGATTGTGGTTGTCAAGCATCAAGATATAGTTATGCATTGAATTTATACTATTCTTCTCATTCTCATGAGTGGCTCATTGATTCTGAAGCCTCTTACCACATGGCCAAAAATAAAGCCATGTTTTCTTATTTAAATGTTTGTAACACAAAATTTATGTTGGTGATGATAGATCTCTTAGTGTTGTAGGGTCTGGAACTATTCATATAGGTAATGTTCAATTTAATGATGTATTATGTGTTCTTACCTTGCCCTGCAACCTTCTATCTGTTTATTAGATAACTCATTCAGGTGAAGGGAAAACATTAGAATTCTCACCTCATGATGTTGTAATTGAGGACCTCAAAGATCCTAGACATATTTTAGCTACTAGAATTGTTGATTATTACACAAGGTTGTATAAGTTTGACAAATTTGGGTCATCATGTCTTCCCTCCATTTTTGTTTCTCATAATGATGAAGTGAGAAAACTTTGGCATGAGCGATTTTGTCACTTAATTTATCGCTCTCTTCAAACTCTATGTAAGGAAAATATGGTGACAAGTCTTCCTATGGTATCTTACCGAGATGTTTTTTTTTTCGATTGTTTACTTGGAAAACATCATCAAGACAGTTTTGACAAACATGCCTCTTGGCACGCTTGAGCCCCTTTGCAGCTTGTACACATTGATTTATGTGGTCCACTTCCAGTTGTTTCTTTCTCTGGTTGCAAGTACTTCTTAAATTTCATTGGTGATTTATCCAGATGCACTTGGGTATACTTCTTAAAACTCAAGAGTGAAGTTTTTAACATGTTCTTGGCCTTTAAGGCCTTTGTTGAGAAATAATCTGGACATCAAATTCTTAAGTTAAGATCAGACAATGGAGGATAATATGTTAACAACAAATTTATCAACTTTTGCACTGAGCATGGCATTCAATTGCAACATAATATTCCATATACTCCACAACAAAATGGTGTACCTGAAAGGAAGAATCACACGTTAAAATAAATGGCTAATTGTATGCTTCAATCTAAAGGACTTAGTCTTAATTTTTGGGCAGAAGAAATTAATTTTGCAAATTACATAGTAAATCACACTCCTACTAATGTTTTAAGGAATATGACTCCGGAAGAAGCCTAGAGCTCAATCAAAGCTGATGTAAGTCACTTTCGTGTTTTTAGAAGTGAACCTAGTGCCCATATTAAAGATGTGAAACATAAAGCTTTAGAACCTAAGAGGGAAAAATGAATTTTTGTTGGATATTTCGAAGATGTCAAAGGATATATACTTCTTCGATAAAAATCCAAAAATTTAATCATTAGAAGACATTTAAAATTTGATGAAAACATATCGGCCTATGATCCTAGTTCTGCAGGTATGCCACCTTTGGCCTACGAGCCTGACACATGTGCCACCTCTCTCTATCTCTTCTATTTTTGATAACATTCCTTCTAGTTTGAATGATGACAGTGAGGATGACAATACTCCTCCACCTCCTCAAGATCTTACTTCAGCTCCACAACTTCCAAGATGGGTCCGCTCCACTCTAGATGCAACAGGTTCTCTTGCAGGTGACCCTGTGATGCCCGGGCTACCTCACTTTTAACCCACATTCACACTCTGTTCATACAAAACTGCATTCAAGTGTTTTAGGCCCAATAATTTTAAATCTGGGCACTCTAACCACTACGTGGAAGCTTTGATATTTTCCCATGCATCTATGGTTATGCAGCCATATTATAACTCCCTTCTTAGCATACTAATATAATAATGCGGATGCTTCTCTTAAAAGGGTTATAAACCCATATGCCAAACCATACCCTTCAGTCCATAACTCTGGTGGGAGCTTATTTCATTTAATGGTTATAAAACCAATATAAATCAAACCCCCATATTAAAACATTCATGTTAATATGCTAATTCTCACCATATGGAGGTATTGGGCCAACACTCAATATTTCAATAAACCAAGGCTTCTCACCTTTCGCTTTATGGAAACCCAATATATATTATGCCCAAAGTTTACCCTTCGTATCTAACGATAATATTCTCTGCACACAAGTTCATTATATGGGGTTCGACCTTGAATTAAACAAAGCGCAACACAACTTAACACCCTAGCCCCACAATGCTTTACAACGTACCTTCGCATTATTTGTCAAACGGATCTAACGGTCCACAATTTATCGCTCTCCAAACCTCGATCGAACGGACTTAACCGAATATCGCGTATTTTTATTCTCTGAGCGTTAATGCTCCAAAATAACGCAATGAAAGTGGTTTTGGATTACCACCTTATGCCATGCGTCATCCATCTAATGGAATCGCATTTTTTTTTGTTGATTCCAATTACCACTTTTGAAACACGCGAACTCGCTGGGTTTTCAACTACGGTTTTACTGTTCACCTGCTATGGAAATACTCCCGATTCCGCGTTCTCTTAGTTCCACTTCAAGTGCCTTTGTGTGTATAACTCCACTCTCAACTCTGCAATGCGATATTTTGATCACTACCTCTCTCTTGGGTTGGTTCAGCCACAACCGAATGTCCACCTTAAAAGGAATTTCCTAGTTCCTTTTAATTGCCAACAGACTCGTATTCTGTCCTTACTGTTCACCGATTCATTCCTTGGTTCACTA
This sequence comes from Pinus albicaulis, assembly GCA_034641835.2. Taxonomy (NCBI): domain Eukaryota; kingdom Viridiplantae; phylum Streptophyta; class Pinopsida; order Pinales; family Pinaceae; genus Pinus; species Pinus albicaulis. The sequence goes on along the minus strand of CM076572.1, from coordinate 138,242,577 downwards.
CTACGAATGCAATCAGATCCTAATTGAAAACCACATTGACTCAACTTCTCTAGAACCCTTACACGCAGAGTTAGGTTCTCCACGGATTCACTGTGTTGTGGCTTAACCATGGAATTGATATCGATTCTACAAATCAAATTCCTTATAGATTTCCTCAAATTTTCTTTACACAGGTTCGCATGCATATCAAATGAAATTCGAAAAGATTAACTCCTTTCCACACTGAGACTTATGCAAAACGTGAGACTCGGAGCAGTTCGAAGGAACCAAAATGGACTCTCACGTAGACTCTAATAGCTCAAACCCTTCCACAAAATAGTAACTCAGGAAGTAAGAAGAATCGAACCCTCTCTTGACTATACAGGGTTTTCATACACTCGATGCATCCAACTTATCATATATATAACCAGAGACATGCAAGTAAGTGCTCTACAAGAATTTATCCTTTAGTGATCGATTCATCCAAATTACAATTCAAATTGAAGTACACACAACATTATCTCAGCGCCCTATTCAGAGTTCTATCATATACTTATTGAAACCAAACACATTCTCACAAAGGTTAAATCAATCAAACACATACATCCGAACCAAAGTTTCCATTATATATACACGAAATAAAATACAAGAACATCTACCTGCAACCTTCTTGTTGGCCAGATCTTCAGTTCGATGGCCCCTCTATCCTCACTAATTTGTCTTGAACAGATTACTAGTTCTTGAACTCTGAACCCCTACACCATCTTTCAGGCTTACATTTATACACAGTGATGACCTGAATCGATTCAGGTTCCTTTACAGTTCGATAGACTCTTGAAATTCTAGAAAATCCTAAATTTAGCCTAATTCTCTAAAATAACTGAAACTACATATCTCTTCACATTCCAAACTAATCATTTCTCTCATGTTCTCTGCAGTTATAGAACATTTACAATTCCTCACTTTTTATTCAAAAAATACTAATAGTTACATGAGAAATTAAAATCATGAGACCCCCTATGTCTACTTAGGTATAAAGTAATTCTTGAGCCTAATGCCCATGCATCACCCTGTAGATCAACGTCGTACATGTTCTCAGTTCAAAAGAGCCTCTTCCTTATTAGCTCAAGTTCCAGAACGTCTTGATCCAAACACTTTTGAATCAACTATAGGTCATCTAGATTGGGATGAAGCTATGAATTAAGAATATCGTTCCTTATTGGCAAATGATACTTGGTATCTTGTTCCTCTTCCAAAGGGAAGAAAACTTGTCAGATGAAAATGGGTTTACAGAACAAAGTTTGGACCAGATGGAAAAGTGGATAAACATAAAGCTCGTCTTGTTGCTAAAGTATTTTCACAAGTTGAATGCATTGACTATACTGAAACCTTCTCCCCTGTTGCCAAAATTAATTCTATCCACCTGGTTCTTTCCCTTGCTACCTCCTTTAAAAGGGAAGTCCATCAAATGGATGTTAAATCTTCCTTCTTACATGGTGATTTGCATGAATAAATCTACATGGAAAAACCCCCTGGCTTTATCCAATACAAATCTAGCCTTTATTTTCACCTTAGGAATTCTCTTTATGGTCTTAAACAAGCCCCTCGGGCTTGGTATGCCAAAATGGATAGCTTTCTCTTAGATAATGGCTTCTTTAGATGTCATTCTGACAACATTGTCTACACCAAGAAATTGGGTAAGTCCTTCATCATCCTTGTTCTTTATGTTGATGACCTTATCCTCACTGGTAGTGATCCCAACCATATAAACCATGTGAATTATAGCCTAAAAAAGAAGTTTGAAATGACAGACTTAGGACACTTGCATTATTTCCTTGGTCTTCAAGTCTTGCAATCCAAAGAAGGTATTACCCTTTCTCAGTCCAAGTATGTCTGTGATCTTCTACACCAATTTCACATGGAAGACTATAAGCCAACCCCTTCTCCCCTTCAATCTAGAGTCAAGCTTTCAGTCAATTGTACTTCCCCTGAAGTTGATGCTACCTTATATTTTCAACTTGTTGGTAAACTTCTGTAACTAACCCATACCCATCCTGACCTTTCCTTTGTCGTTGTTCTTATTGCTCGGTTTATGAACCAACCTCATGAAAGTCACTGGAAAGTAGCTAAAAGAATACTTCGATATATTTGAGGTACATCTCAGTTCAGGATTCATTACACTATAGGAGCATCTCCATCCTTGATTGGTTTCATTGATTCTAATTGCACTGGTGACCCTGATGATCGAAATTCTACTGCAAGTTATGTATTCAATCTTGGTTCAGGACATATTACTTGGTATTCAGAAACAAAGTTCCATCTCTCTTTCTTTATCATAAGCAGAGTATCGTGGTGCAGTTGAAGCCAGTAAGGATGCCCTATGGCTTCGTTAGATCCTAACCGAATTCAGTCTTCATCAGCAGCATCCAAATACACTTTGGTGTGATGATCAGAGTGTCATTCAGCTATGCAAAGATCCAGTTCAGCATCAGCGCATGAAACACATTGAGCTACACATACACTTCATCAAAAAGCTCATTAAAGATCATGTTCTTGAAGTGTAGTATTTTCCAACCAATGATCAAGTTGTTGATATCTTTACAAAGTCTCTCATAGAAGCGAAATTTACCAAACTTCGATCTATGCTTGGAGTTCAAGAAAGTTATCATTAAGTGGGGATAGGCTCTAATGCCTCCTTCCTTCTCCTATTGTGTCACCTTTGTAAATCCTTCAATCGTATCCCAAGTTGTTCTTAAGGGGGGTGTTAGGATATTTCGACACGTAGAAAATAGTCTCTTATTGTGTCACCTTTGTAAATCCTTCAATACTATCCCAAGTTGTTCTTAAGGGGGGACGTTAGGATATTCCGACACATAGGAAATAGTTAAGTATAGCTTGGTCTAGTGTAGAGTTAGGTAAAGTGTTGTTTATTTACTATGTACATTTGTAACTTATAATCTGACGGTCACAATAATCCAGTGGTTCACTCTCTCCTCAGTATTACCGACACTTGATATGTAGCTTAACACCCGATTGGTCCATGATCTATATTTAAAAATCATGGAGGATCATTTTTCCGATAACCGTTTATGAGAGAAGCTTATGTAAATTTTATTTCTTTATATTAATAAATTGTCTGAAGTGGCCGTGTTGGCTCGGGTCGTAGACTGTTTCCCTCTTTGAGGGTTTTAACCACGTCAAATACTATTGTATTGATTTGTGATCTATTCGTGAGCGGTGACATTTGGTGTTTGATCTAAGGAACTTACCCTGTAAATTACTACACTATGATAGGATATTTTCCCATTAATGGATCAACATGTTTAAATCTCACATCGTTTCTTGATAACCATTGTCTTTAACCAACAACCATGCATATTTCTAGCACATAACTGCAAAACATGGATAGAAAAGTGAGCATAAAGTCCAGAAGCCCAATCTACCTTAATGGAGAAAAACAAGAAATCAAAACATATGTATAATGTACCAACCATTGAAATGATAGAAACATGAAAGAAAATGTCATGATACTTCTCATCCGGGACGAACAAAATCCTATCAACTGCAATGATCAATTTATAAACCTTTTTTTTCAGAAAATGGTGTTAATACACTAATTAAAGTTGGTTGGAAAAAATTCATCCTTGAGGAAACCAAGCCTATACTCAAAAACTTAACCATTAGAGAGTACCATTTAGATATTGGTTTTTTCATGTGGTGGGTCACTTTCACTTAGCCCAATATTTGAGGAAATAACCAACCAATTGAGGGTACACAATTGATTTTTATTAAACTATATTAAATAGATCATCCAGTAACTTAAAGAATTCCCTTCATCCAACCCATGTATCTTTGTCAATAGTTCTTGAACCTTAAAATCATCAAACAAATAAGCCAATATGATCAGCCAATAAATTTTTTAAGAACCTACCTCATTGGGGGTATAAAGGGGAAACCAATGCTGCATAAAAATACCATTATTCTTGAAGAACCATGGAACCCCCATTGTACTCATTTAAGATACTCCTGTAGTTGAAATTCCAAAATGAAAATTCCCTTCCCTTTATGTTAAAATAGAAATCTTTCATTTACAACTCTTTTTTGAGGTAGATATGCATCTCATCATTCCATCACATAAGGCAGAAATGCCACTTTGTTGAACTTTCCAATTAATATTCTTGCATGTGCATACATGCAAACAGTATTTCCTCAACCAAAACCTCCAACATGATTAACACACTAAGGTCATATATTTTCCTAGGGAGACTTGATAGCTTATCCAAGTTGATACAAGATTGTTTTAAAGGGGTCATAGGAGACCGAACTAGATATTTTATTGGCAACTTTCCAGAAGAAAATAATTCCTTCAGGGCTTAGGGAATATTGACCTTTTTTTTAAGAAATCCCAATTCTTGTTGTTTACTATAGATCTGCACCTGTTAGCATGCACCTACCTCCTAAATATATCTATTAGTATGATGAGTTTATTAGACAAATAAAACTAAGCTGAAAATAAAGAATTTGAGATTACTCCACATCCCCCCCATCCCCCACCCAATCACATAGAATAAATAAAGCATAAAAAAACATAAACAAATATGTGCCACATATATGTGGTTCTAACTTATAATTTTTTATATTTAATTAACTTCAAGGAATCTTTAAAAAACCCTATACTACAATCTTTCTTTCAATTTTCCTTTTACTACAAAAACAAGGGATATGTAGGGAGACCATAGTTTTGGAATTTCTTCTAAATCTTTGCAACATATTATATATGTTACCCTCATTATTTGTTTCTAGAAACCTACTAGAACGATAGTTTCAAGCATTTCAACTATATACTTCTTTGAAGTAGATTTCAAAAATATAAATGTTGCCCATTCTGTTAGATGGGTGAACGAAAAATTTAGTAGTATTCTATCTATACTTCAACAGATGTTCCTCTAATTTTTATCAATTCATTCATAGAATATTTCCATCACTGAAAATTTAGAGATGCTCCCAAGTTTCCTACCAGTGTAGAGAAACAAGTATTTTCGTGGATGAAGGTATTTGATTTGGGCTTCCATATCATGAGTGAATGATTGTGGCATGGTTTACAGTCTGAAGGTTCATCAAAAATAATATAATTGTTAGCTTTTTCAGTTGAAGAGCATTCCTCAATAATACATGTCATGTTGTAGGAAAATAAATTCCATTGCTCAAAAGAACAGGCTTCTATGTCTCCACAAAAGGAAAAGTACAAAAGTTCTTAAACACCAAACTACAAAAAGGTTATAAGCCACACATCTCTCTATATATTCAATGGAAATAAATTAAATATTTTTAAATCCTGGGATCTCAGTATACTCTGTGTATTTGAGAAGAATACACAAAGAAGACAAATTGTAAACTACAGTATTATGCTCCTAAGAAGTGAACCCGTAAAAAAACAATAAAAAATACATTGGGGGTTTAATGCTCATGGAAAAATACTCAAAAACCATGGGCCATCAACGCATCACTAAAGTGATTTATCTCCAAATGTGATCAAATGCTTACAATATGTTGGTTGCATGCAGTGATTTCTCAATATTTTATGAGACAACTTTATAAACCATTATTATGGTCTATGGACCTTCAAAAAATTTAATGTTCAAATGATGATATCCTCAGCAAGGCAAACTTCCTTCTTGTATAATGTCGAAAAAATATTGTTTGTTTGTGAATATTTTCCTTTCCCTCAAAAAAATATGTTGCTCAATAATTTGGGTAAACATATTTGTAAAGAACATCAATCTCGATGCTTCACTTTAACTGAAACTAACGTTCACAAGGACAAAAACAAATCAAATTTGTATTCATGACAACCAAGCAGAAGTAGGTTTTACCGAAGGAAACCAAGCACAGTTAATACACAGTTAATATTTCAATTAGGAAAAACTGAGGCAAAAAGAAATTAGGGCTTTCTTTAGTGACCACAAAATAATTATTTTATAGAAATTATGTAATAAAATTATCTGCAACTAAAAAAATCCAAGATGCAGGGTTAAAATTATCTGCAAGTAAAAAAATCCAAGATGCATGGTTTGTGCATGGAACCCCAGTGGGGATATCAACTTGCAATATGAGATGTAGGGTTTGTGCACGAAACCTCAGTGGGGATATCGACTTGCAAAAGGTTCTCTGGATCAAAATATCCCCTCGCCATTGTAAGAGCCTAGTGTCTCGTTTCTTTCAAGCTTTCTACTTAAAATCAATGATTTAATCTCTGTCATTTAAAAAAATAGAATAACAAAACCTCATGGTATCGTCCTGAGCATTCTCTTTTTAAAATCCTGACAAAGAAACAAATTATCATCTTCTGTTCTAAGTAAGGGTTTGAAGTAGAGACAACTTAAAATAGAAGTTCATATACATAAATCTACCAAAATAATATTACCTGTATATGGAGAAACTTAAGAAAATGTTGATTATGTTGTATATGGAGAAACTTAAGAAAATGTTGAGTATATTGAGCTGGTGAGGGAGAAAAACTATCTTAATGTGAAACAAAATTAATGGACTTCAAAGTTGCCAACATCCACTAGATCTAAATTCAGAAGTAAATGCAATTTCCACAAAACAATGAAGATTCTTAGTAAGAGAGTCAATAGGTTTTAGTGTTACTATCTTAATGTGAAAAAAATTTAACGGACTTCAGAGTTGCCAACATCCACTGGATCTAGAATTCAGAAATAAATTCAATGTCCACAAAACAATGAAGAATCTTAGTAAGAGAGTCAATAGGTTTTAGTGTTTTAATAGCTCCTCAAAATTTTTAGGACGGAAAATGAAAAAAACACTATTTATCAATTTTTTTAAATAATAAAAAATTAGGATTTTAAAATTGGAAGTACATTCATAAAATGTGTAAGGGTTTGCATTAAACATTTCACTAGACAAGCATGATTATGAGTTTCTAGTCTAGTATAAAAAATTAAACACGTAAATATTTAACATTTTTAATCTAATGTCACCCTATTTAAAAATAAATCTAATTATTATTACGCCGTAAGGCGTTCTTATTTGAAAACAACTTTGCTGATGTGCATCGTGTCATAATGTGAAACCCTTAGATTGGATGTTAGACGATTAAAACATTTTGAACCCTAGATGGAAAACCGAGACAGTTGCGACCGGTTATTGCAGAGAATTGGTTGAGAGGTGTTCGTTGTGGGTACAGGAGAAAGCCAAGGGGAGAGCAGATATGTTCGGCGCTTGTTCAAGCAAGAGAACCAACCAGCTAAGCGACATGGCACCAATTTCCAGGGTAGTGCAGTGGGATTCTACATGGATTACGTTCGTGTAGCTCTGGCTGGACTGGGCAAGCTCCTCTTCGCACAGTTCACAGAGATAATGATTGAATTCTACAGCAATGGGCTCCCGGGAAACCTTTCCCTAGGTCCTGACCTGAGCTTGGACTATGGCTTCAAGGGAATCGACATAGCCCTGGCTGCTTACAGTTTGGAGCTTCAATTCCTGGCTAATCCAAGTGGGTCTCAGCAGGGTGTGTGGGAAAAGGCGGGATTCGAACATCGGACCTCTCAGGAGAAAGGAGCTTCTTGTTCCTCTGTGTGGCCAGGGGTTCAGGTGTTGAGGAGCTGCGAAGGTGCAAGGATTCTCACTGTAGAGGATTTTCAGGCTCCTACTGCTCCCCACACTCCTGTTGTTCAAGATGTTGGTGAGCGTGTGAGGCCTGGTTATGGGTTCTCTAACTCTGGTAGAGTTATCATGCCTCCTCCTACTGCTGCCCCTGCTGCTATTTCTGGAACAAAGAGAATACACAATGAGTCCGATGGCTCCAATGGAATCCAGGACAGCTCTGAGGTTTCGAAGTATGAATCTCTCGAATCCCACTCGGCTTTCCATTTTTGTGAAGTTTAAATAAAATTTTGGTCCTTTTGAAATTTTCAGAAAATACCCACTAGAAATTTTGTTCTTGCGTTCTGGATGGGAAGCCCTTTTTGGCGTTTTGTTTTTTAAGCGATGGACATTTGGCTTTCTATTTGAAAATCAATCCCCTGGGATTGTTGTATCTGTTTGCGCTTAAATTTTAGCTTCTAAAGTAAATATTCCTGTAAGAAATTTTGAGTATTAGGCCGCGAAATCCTGTTTGAAATTTCTAATTTTGAGAGAGTTAAACCGGTTATTGCAGAGAATTGGTTGACAGGTGTTCGTTGTGGGTGCAGGAGAAAGCCAAGGGGGGAGCAGATATGTTCGACGCTTGTTCAAGCAAGAGAACCAACCAGATGAGCGACATGGCACCAATTTCCAGGGCAGTGTAGTGGGATTCTACACGGATTACGTTCGTGTAGCTCTGGCTAGACTGGGCAAGCTCCTCTTCGCACAATTCACAGAGCTAATGATTGAATTCTACAGCAATGGGCTCCCGGGAAACCTTTCCCTGGGTCCTGACCTGAGCTTGGACTATGGCTTCAAGGGAATCGACATAGCCATGGCTGCTTACAGTTCGAAGCTTCAATTCCTGGCTAATCCAAGTGGGTCTCAGCAGGGTGTGTGGGCAAAGGCGGGATTCGAACATCGGACCTCTCAGGAGAAAGGAGCTTCTTGTTCCTTTGTGTGGCCAGGGGTTCAGGTGTTGAGGAGCTGGAAAGGTGCAAGGATTCTTACTGCAGAGGATTTGGAGGCTCCTGCTGCTCCCCACACTCCTATTGTTCAAGATGTTGGTGAGCGTGTGAGGCCTGGTTATGGGTTCTATAACTCTGGTAGAGTGCAGGCTCCTGCTTCTCCCCACACTCCTGTTGTTCAAGATGTTGGTGAGCGTGTGAGGCCTGGTTATGGGTTCTCTAACTCTGGTAGAGTGCAGGCTCCTGCTGCTCCCCACACTCCTGTTGTTCAAGATGTTGGTGAGCGTGTGAGGCCTGGTTATGGGTTCTCTAACTCTGGTAGAGTTATCATGCCTCCTCCTACTGCTGCCCCTGCTGCTATTTCTGGAACAAAGAGAATGCACAATGAGTCCGATGGCTCCGATGGAATCCAGGACAGCTCTGAGGTTTCGAAGTATGAATCTCTCGAATCCCACTCGGCTTTCCATTTTTGTGAAGTTTAAATAAAATTTTGGTCCTTCTGAAATTTTCAGAAAATACCCACTAGAAATTTTGTTCTTGCGTTCTGGATGGGAAGCCCTTTTTGGCGTTTTGTTTTTTAAGCGATGGACATTTGGCTTTCTGTTTGAAAATCAATCCCCTGGGATTGATGTATCTGTTTGCGCTTAAATTTTAGCTTCTAAAGTAAATATTCCTGTAAGAAATTTCGAGTATTAGGCCGCGAAATCCTGTTTGAAATTTCTAATTTTGAGAGAGTTAATGCTCCCTGAAAAACCGGTTGCTTTTAATGAAATGTAGCAAACAAGATTGGCATCATATAAACTATGGGTTTATTTTTAGTTCAAACTGGGTTGAAGGATGGACACAGCATGTTGTTTTGCTCTGCGTTGATCAAGTAGAGCATCTCATAGTTAAAATTTTGCATTTAATTCAAGCTATACTATCTTTTGAATTTTGAATATTTATGTAGTCGGAAGGCCATGCTTTAAAATGATTTTTTTTATGAGAAACATAGTAAATGGGAAAAAATCTTGTTGTCTTTATAGATTTGCTTTGCATTCAAACAGGATTATATTATAGATATATTGTCTTTATATATTTTCTTTGTGATGTTAACACCTGTTAATATGGTAGAGAAATTATAGATATATTTACTTTGTATTGCATATGTTCTTGCATCAATTTAGCCTTCAGAATTATCATATTACTGACAGGTCTAGGTTTCTGTTATGGCACCCTCTGGGAATCTATATATTTTTAAGACGTTTTTGCTAGAGGTGTGTGGTTGTTTTGAATGTACAAGGATTTGTCATTGCTTGCTAGAGTCTAATTCAGTGAGTGAAGTGCCCCAGAAGCTTGGGCATGGGTCTGTTTTCATAATTTATTGTTTTGGTTAGTGGTAGTTCCGCTCAGTGACGTTTGTAGAAGATCGTTGTTAATGATTTTTCTATCTTACAGTACATTATTTCAATATGAATTTTATAGCAGCTGTTTTTCTGTGTTTTCATGGTTACAAAATATGTTTTTTCAAATTTTCATGGATGTGGGATTTTATTGGTTACCAGTAAAGAGACCATGTAGATGCATCTCAAAACTATGCTCTTCATATGATTGAATGTAGAGAATATAAATACGGGTTGAGGGGATAAATTTCTGCTTTTCTGATTTTCTTTGTAATGCATTCTTATTTGCAAGCTTACTGAAGATCAAACTGACTCACCTTCTTAGTGACTTTGTTACTCTTAAATATGTTACTTTGTTATGTGTTAATGTTAATGAAATCCATTTATTGACTCTTATTCTGCTGTTTGGTTTAATGTAAAACTGCTTCCATTCCTGATTTCTCTTTTGTGACTTGATTAAAAACGTACAGAGGTCAGGCAGTAGTAAGGTGGCCACCGATTGGGACATACAGATCAAAAACCCGTGCTACTACTCAGCCTCGGTCTCCCTTGTATGTCAAGGTGAACATGGATGGCGTGCCTATTGGTAGAAAAGTGGATTTGAATGCTCATGAAAGCTATGAAACTCTTGCTCTGGCCTTAGAAGATATGTTTCAATGGCCCAACAATGCCAACGGTGAGTTATTCGGCCATTTAGTTTGTTTTTTGAAGGTCAGCCCGTTAAGTTTATTTTGTTAGGCTTACATTCTATCCATCAATTTTCAGGCCAAAGTGGATCTCAAACACTGATGGAAAGAGGGCATGTTGGTTCCAATGATCCCAAGCATCCAAGGCTTTTGGACAGCTCTTCAGACTTTGTATTGACCTACGAGGACAAGGAGGGAGATTGGATGCTTGTGTGTGATGTCCCATGGAGGTGAGCTGTGAATTCCAAGCAAATCCAAAGCTTCACTTTTCAGATACAATAATACATATATAGATTATTGCGCAAGCCATTGTCTCAAATACATAGGACAGTTTGGTTTGATCTTTAGGTAAACTGGGTAATGGGTTTGCATAGAGATATTCTAGGAAATCTCCTGAATTTGTTTCAAAGGGGTTTTTCAAGAATGTTGAAAAGTTGTGGATTTGCCTATAATAAGCCTTTCTGCAGAAGGTAAATTTGATCAAAGCTTCATTTATTTCAGGATGTTTGTCAATACTGTCAAAAGGCTAAGGATTATGAAAACCTCAGATGCTGTTACTTTCTCAACTTCCCTTTGGAATAATATTTGAAACTCCTGTTTCTGGGCAAAGCTTCTCTGCAGAGCTTGCACAGTGCTCTGCAAAGAAAAAATAGTGTTCTCTCTCTTTTTCAATTCCCAGTTCTTCTCAAGTTCCATCTGTTTCAAAATCCTGTCCCTTTCTACAAATGCCTTTAAAAATGTATAACATTCAGACAAAGAAAGTCAACACATTAATCAGGTAAGGTCCAAACTGGACTTAATTAATTTCTGGTTTTTTTGTTAGTTACTTTGGTTGTATTTGTAGACTCTAATAGGTGTTTAGGTTTGGTAATTTATTGTGGTCAAATTTATTGTATCTGTGTTTGAGTATACGGAGAAGCAAAATTATTTTGGTATGGACACAACCTTTTTATAAACTTCCTTCTCATGGGAATAATTATGATTTGTGTTGTGGTGTTTGGGCACGATGGATTGAAGAAGGCATATGTGAGTTAACTCCAGTTATGATGCTGCGGATGCTTTAGCAAACAAGATTGGCATCATATAAACTATGGGTTTTATTTTTTAGTTAAAGCCGGGTTTGAAGGATGGACACGACGCCTTGTTTCTCTGCGTTGATCAAGTAGAGCATCTCATAGTTAAAATTTTGCATTTAATTCAAGCTATACTATCTTTTGAATTTTGAATATAAAGTGTGATTTTTCCAAGAAAAATACCCTCTTCAGAGAATACATTTTCAACAAAAAATAACTTGTTCTCAGAGATCATAACTCCAAGAGGTATGTGTTAATGTTAATGAAATCCATTTATTGACTCTTAGTCTGTTGTTTGGTTTAATGTAAAACTGCTTCCATTCCTGATTTCTCTTTTGTGACTTGATTAAAAACGTACAGAGGTCAGGTAGTAGTGGGGTGGCCACCGATTGGGACATACAGATCAAAAACCCATGCTACTACTCATCCTCAGTCTCCCTTGTATGTCAAGGTGAACATGGATGGCATGCCTATTGGTAGAAAAGTGGATCTAAATGCTCATGACAGCTATGAAAATCTTGCTCTGGCCTTAGAAGATATGTTTCAACGGCCCAACAATGCCAATGGTGAGTTATTCGGCCATTTAGTTTGTTTTTTGAAGGTCATCCCGTTAAGTTTATTTTGTTAGGCTTACATTCTATCCATCAATTTTCAGGCCAAAGTGGATCTCAAACACTGATGGAAAGAGGGCATGTTGGTGCCAACGATCCCAAGCATCCAAGGCTTTTGGACAGCTCTTCAAACTTTTTATTGACCTACGAGGACAAGGAGGGAGATTGGATTCTTGTGGGTGATGTCCCATGGAGGTGAGCTGTGAATTCCAAGAAAATCCAAAGCTTCACTTTTCAGATACAATAATACATATATAGATTATTGCGCAAGCCGTTGTCTCAAATACATAGGACATTTTGGTTTGATCTTTAGGTAAACTGGGTAATGGGTTTGCATAGAGATATTCTAGGAAATCTCCTGAATTTGTTTCAAAGGGTTTTTTCAAGAATGTTGAAAAATTGTGGATTTGCACATAATATGACCTTTACGGAAGGTAAATTTGATCATTTATTGCGAGGATGTTTGTCAATACTATCAAAGGCTAAGGATTATAGAAAACCTCGGATACCCATTGGTCTAGGCAAGTTTTTAATTGCCTTAAGACTTGGCAGCAAATGTTCTCTTTGTTTTGAAGATATTTATTTCTGATGCCTTATGGGGATTGACCATTTTCTGTTTGATCACAGCTCCAAGGTGTCCAGAGAAGATAGATGGGCAAAAAAGTAAAGCTGTTTGACAGAACGCACTATAAGATCTGAACTAGATTTTGCATCTGGCTTTCAATATACTGCATTAGAGTGGGAATCATTGTTAATCTCTGTGCTTGCATAGGCTTGAAATTGCTCTTGTTTATAATTAACATCTCCATAAGCAGAAAATAATCATAATGAGCACAACTAACTGATTCACTATCATTATCATCATTGTTTCACTGGGTAAAGCGCTTTTTTGATTGTTGTTGATCCTGTATACAGGCGGTCTGGTATTAGAGCATAATTGTGATCTCAGCATAATTTGTAGTCACAGGTTTCATAGCTTTTCTTAGGTAAGACGGTTGTTAAGGGAGATATGTTCTTCCTCTTATAGCCGATATGATTTCAGATCTGTTGTGTATTGATTGTCATGGTATATTTTCAATGGAAGGATCCTCTGTCAACTTCATGCTCATATTTGATGCCATATCCTCATATACGTATTTTCTGCAAGTCTTGATGTAATTTCTGAACATTTACTCGAATTGGGGTTCACGGTGAAGAACGAAATTATACGCACCCCGGGGAGAATACGGAGAAAGTAGGCCTGAAGCCCTTCAAGCTCCAGGCCAAAGAAGGCTTGGCTCTTGTCAATGGCACATCCTTTGCCACTGCCCTCGCTGCAACCGTCATGTATGATTATTGCGCAAGCCATTGTATCAAATACATAGGACAGTTTGGTTTGATCTTTAGGTAAACTGGGTAATGGGTTTGCATAGAGATATTCTAGGAAATCTCATGAATTTGTTTCAAAGGGTTTTTTCAAGAATGTTGAAAAGTTGTGGATTTGCCTATAATAAGCCTTTCTGTAGAAGGTAAATTTGATCAAAGCTTCATTTATTGCAGGATGTTTGTCAATACTGTCAAAAGGCTAAGGATTATGAAAACCTCAGATGCCAATGGTCTAGGCAAGTTTTAATTGCCTTAGATTTATATGGAAATGTTCTCTTTGTTTTGAAGATATTTGTTTCTGATGCCTTATGGGGATTGACCATTTTCTGTTTGATCACAGCTCCAAGGTGTCCAGAGAAGATAGATGGGCAAAAAAGTAAAGCTGTTTGACAGAACGCACTATAAGATCTGAACTAGATTTTGCATCTGGCTTTCAATATACTGCATTAGAGTGGGAATCATTGTTAATCTCTGTGCTTTTTGCAGGCTCCTGCTGCTCCCCACACTCCTGTTGTACAAGATGTTGGTGAGCATGTGAGGCCTGGTTATGGGTTCTCTAACTCTGGTAGAGTTATCATGCCTCCTCCTACTGCTGCCCCTGCTACTATTTCTGGAACAAAGAGAATACACAATGACTTTGATGGCTCCGATGGAATCCAGGACAGCTCTGAGTTTTCGAAGTATGAATCTCTCGAATGCCACTCAGCTTTCCATTTTTTTGAAGTTTAAATAAAATTTTGGTGCTTTTGAAATTTTCAGAAAATACCCACTAGAAATTTTGTTCCTGCGTTCTGGATGGGAAGCCCTTTTTGGCGTTTTGTTTTTTAAGCGATGGACATTTGGCTTTCTGTTTGAAAATCAATCCCCTGGGATTTTTTTTTCATAACTCCAAGACGTATGTGTTAATGTTAATGAAATCCATTTATTGACTCTTATTCTCCTGTTTGGTTTAATGTAAAACTGCTTCCATTCCTGATTTCTCCTTTGTGACTTGATTAAAAAAGTACAGAGGTCAAGCAGTAGTGGGGTGGCCACCGATTGGGACATACAGATCAAAAACCTGTGCTACTACTCAGCCTCGGTCTCCCTTGTATGTCAAGGTGAACATGGATGGCATGCCTATTGGTAGAAAAGTGGATCTGAATGCTCATGACAGCTATGAAACTCTTGCTCTGGCCTTAGAAGATATGTTTCAACAGCCCAACAATGCCAACGATGAGTTATTCAGCCATTTAGTTTGTTTTTTGAAGGTCAGCCCGTTAAGTTTATTTTGTTAGGCTTACATTCTATCCATCAATTTTCAGGCCAAAGTGGATCTCAAACACTGATGGAAAGAGGGCATGTTGGTGCCAATGATCCCAAGCATCCAAGTCTTTTGGACAGCTCTTCAGACTTTGTATTGACCTACGAGGACAAGGAGGGAGATTGGATGCTTGTGGGTGATGTCCCATGGAGGTGAGCTGTGAATTCCAAGCAAATCCAAAGCTTCACTTTTCAGATACAATAATACATATATAGATTATTGCGCAAGCCGTTGTCTCAAATACATAGGAGAGTTTGGTTTGATCTTTAGGTAAACTGGGTAATGGGTTTGCATAGAGATATTCTAGGAAATCTCCTGAATTTGTTTCAAAGGGTTTTTTCAAGAATGTTGAAAAGTTGTGGATTTGCCTATAATAAGCCTTTCCGCAGAAGGTAAATTTGATCAAAGCTTCATTTATTGCAGGATGTTTGTCAATACTGTCAAAAGGCTAAGGATTATGAAAACCTCAGATGCCAATGGTCTAGGCAAGTTTTAATTGCCTTAGACTTATATGGAAATGTTCTCTTTGTTTTGAAGATATTTATTTCTGATGCCTTATGGGGATTGACCATTTTATGTTTGATCACAGCTCCAAGGTGTCCAGAGAAGATAGATGGGAAAAAAAGTAAAGCTATTTGACAGAACGCACTGTAAGATCTGAACTAGATTTTGCATCTGGCTTTCAATATACTGCATTAGAGTGGGAATCATTGTTAATCTATGTGCTTGCATAGGCTTGAAATTGCTCTTGTTTATAATTAACATCTCCATAAGCGGAAAATAATCATAATGAGCACAACTAACTAATTCACTATCATTATCATCATTGTTTCACTGGGTAAAGCACTTTTTTGATTGCTATTGATCCTGTATACAGGTGGTCTGGTATTAGAGCATAATTGTGATCTCAGCATAATTTGTAGTCGCAGGTTTCATAGCTTTTCTTAGGTAAGACGGTTTTTAAGGGAGATATGTTCATCCTCTTATAGCTGATATGATTTCAGATCTGTTGTGTATTGATTGTCATGGTATATTTTCAATGGAAGGATCCTCTGTCAAATTCATGCTCATATTTGATGCCATATCCTCATATACGTATTTTCTGCAAGTCTTGATGTAATTTCTGAACATTTACTCGAATTGGGGTTCACGGTGAAGAACAAGAAGTGTCTGCACCAGAGGCTCTGGAGAAAGCAGGCCTGAAGCCCTTCAAGCTCCAGGCCAAAGAAGGCTTGGCTCTTGTCAATGGCACTTCCTTTGCCACTGCCCTCGCTGCAACCGTCATGTATGATGCCAATGTCCTGCTCTTGCTCGTGGAAATGCTCTGTGGAATGTTCTGTGAAGTCATCTTTGGCCGGGAAGAATTTGGCCATCCATTGGTCCACGAGATGAAGCCACACACAGGGCAGATACAATCTGCTGCACATCTTGAATGGCTTCTCAGAGACAGCCCCTTCCAGGAGCTTTCAAGAGAGTATTACAGCATCAATTCTCTGAAAAAGCCGAAACAGGACCGCTATGCTCTGTGTTTGATGCCATATCATCACATACATATTTTCTGCAAGTCTTGATGTAATTTCTGAACATTTACATGTGACTGTTGCCTGTATTTCAGAACTGTCAAGGGCTATTAATCATTATTGTTAGTGAGTTTGCTAACTTCTCTTTTGCTTCTTGGTTAAGATTTAAATCTTCTTATAATTCATGACTGTTTTAGGTGTACAAATTGGGCCACAAGAGAATGTTTTTATTTGACAGAACACAATTTATATCTATTTTTGACAATCAATATCTTAATTTCTCTGTTTAACATCAAATTAATTACAATTGATTTCTTTCTAGCTTCTTCCTTACGGCCTTTCCTTTGCAACATTAGGTGCAATTGCTAGTTATGTATAAACACACTATAAATTTAAAATATAAAGAGTGTTATGAACACTCAAAAAAGTGGTATGATAAATAAATAAAAATATAATATTTAACATTTCTAATTTAATGTCACTGTATTTAAAAATAAATATAATTATTATTATTATGTATAAACACACTATAAATTTAAAATATAAAGAGGGTTATGAACACTCAAAAAAGAGGTATGATAAATAAATAAAAATATAAATAAATCGAGGTATGATAAATAAATAAAACCTATTTTAATACTTACTTCAAAAGTACCGAAAATAAATAAAAATATAAATAAACTAAGGGTTTGGTAAATAAATAAAACCTCTTTTTCTATTTACTCCATAAACCTTTTTATATTTAAGGAAACTCAAACAAGAGGTTTTATTTAGGTGAAGCCTATGGGCAAAATACCATTTTAATACCATGGGCCAAATACCATATTTATAAAAGATGTATGGTAAATAAATATATATAAAAGTGGTATAAAGAAGTATGGTAAATAAATAAAAATATATCAGATTAGAAATCAACATCTAATTATATACCAAGCCTATGGGCCAAATACCATGGTAAATAATAAAGGTATGGTAAATAAATAAAATATAAATAAACCAGAAATATGGTAAATAAATAATTTTTTTTTTTATATTTACTCCATAATCCTGTTTATATTTAGGAACACTCAAAAAAGAGGTTTTATTTAGGTGAAGTCAATGAACCAAATACCATTGGCCAAATTATTATTAATACCATGCAAAAAAAAAATTATTAACCCTAATATCAATATTAAAAGATTATTATTATTATTATTATTTCTAATATTCATATTAATATATTATAATATTAATATTATTAAATTTAATAAATTTGGATTAATACAATATTAAAATTTTATATTATAATATATATTAATATATGATGATATATATTAACTCTAGATATATATGAGAAGGAAGAACAAAGACATAGAATGATAGAGGTCGAGAGAGAGGGGGAGTCACAAGTGAGAGATGGAGATAAACTGAAGGAGGGGGGAGAAAATGAATGGAGAGAGGGTGAGAAGGATAGGAGTGAGAGAGGTAGAGAAGGGTAAGAGAGGGAGACAGTGACACAAATATCGAAGGGGGAGAGAGGGAGGGATATACTGAGAGGATTGGAGGGTAGAGAGAGAGAGAGAGAGAGAGAGAGAGAGAGAGAGAGAGAGAGAGAGAGAGGAAGAGAGAGGGAGGGAGGAGAGAAAGGGAGAGAGAGGAATGACAAGAGAGAGGACTTGAGAGAGAGGAATCAATATCATAGAAGAAAGAAGATATAACCAGATTAATCGATAGGAAGATGGGAGATAGAGGCACCCTACTTACCTAAGTAAATGTCTAAACCAAATGTGGTGTAATTGTTTGTAATGGTGAATTGTCTATAATGGTGGTCGATTATACGAGGCGAGGATTTTACAAGGAGGCACTAGAGTTTTAATCTGATATGCAAAAAACAAGTACCGAACCTAACCATTTCACATTCACCAATGTTCTCTCTGTATGTTCTAATTTTGTACATTTGGAACATGGAAAAGGATTTGTGTTTTGTGATCACCTCCCATGAGGATTCACCAATTGTGAGAACATAACACTTGTGGTTTCATCTTCTAAATCATCACCACTTCCACCAACACCTCATCCAATAACACTAGTATAAAAGTCTCAGGCTCTAAGCAGCGCAAAGGAACAGAAGGCATGTGCCCTCAATCTCTTCTACATACTTGTATCTCTCCTCCCAAACCAAAGCCACTAGTGTTGTGTGTTCACTTTTCCCTGAATATTGTGCAAAAAACCCGAGGTACGGAATTGTTGCACCAAGGTATGGATCCACTATGTGTCATATCCACTAAAGGAGAACATGTTCCAAACAATAGGTAAATTCTCACAACTATCCCTCCGTGGGATGTTGAGAAATCCAAAATTCCACATGCTCATTAATGAAATCTATAAATTGAGAACTTTCGTATAAGACTTTAAGTCATTCTAAACTTGGAACAAAAGGCTCAAGCTCTAGGTAGCACAAAGGAACATCTCATTTTACTATTCTCATATGATTTTTACTATTCTCATCTAGATCATTTTTCGTGGATATATCCTGGAGTTGAAATGCATATTCCAAGTTCCATAGAACATCTCCCATGGAAGGCCTGTCGATTCCCTTCTCTTCCAAGAACTTTTTGGTAGTCTCCATAAATATTTTCAAAGAACCAGGGTTGATGGTCCCAACAAGGTGAGGGTCAATGATTTTTTCAAGCTTGCCCCTTTTCTGCCAATGCATTTTGCACTATGATATATTAAATTGTTCTTTGGGAAAAACAAGATTAAGAGTTTCCCTTACACGCAATAACTCTAGTAACACTACTCCAAAAGAATACACATAATATTTCTCTGTCAGTTGTTGCCTTCTTAAGTATTCATGAGTCTGATCCAGAGTGGATCCAGTCTTTGAATGTCCAAAGTTTTCCACCTTTTCCTGTGAGCCTATTATTGTGGATATCTCTGACATTTAGATAAGCGCAAAGGATTCATGAAAAGGGAATCAGATTGCAAGATTGACCAGATATTGGAGCTTCGTTGGTATCTCTCCAGCAAGTCGAGCGAGTCTAAAATTGGTGCAGTTGAAAATGAAAGGAAATATTGTTCCGCCGAGGCCAAATCCCAAGATGCTAAGCTTGAAAACCCTTTCATTATTGCAAGTCACACCTTCGAGCTCCGATATGGTGATGTTGCAGGGTTTTTGATCTTGTCTTCGATCCACGGTCACGCCTTTGAGCTCTAAGATGGTGACATTGCAAGGGTTTTGATCTTGTCTCTGGTCCACTACATGAGCTTGGGTCCATAAACCTGGCACCCTGTTAGGTTAAGGGGCATTATCAGTATTTGCTGAATAAATCTCGATAGAGAAATGAAATTATGGAGACATTGGCTATCATACATCTTTGGTTGCCTCCATAAATGTATCAAAGTCGTTGGTCCTCCAAAAGGAGATTTATTCCCATTATTTCCTCCAAAACTAGGGTTCATTATTGCTACCATATATGCTAATAAACCCCCTTCACTGTCTCCCCCATCTACAAATCCAAGCTATCAAACAAAAATACAAAGCTCAAGCTCTCCATCGTCGAGGGTTATATGGCATGTCTTGTAATTGTGCAAAGAATATTATTTTCAATATATTGCTAGATAGTGGTATGATGCATATATCCCATTTAATGTTGCTCCCTCACCTTATTACAAAGCTATGTGGGACTCTATTATAGCTAAAGGAAAGGGCTTTAAAGTACCTACTATGCATGACTTGAGGGGAGTTTTTGAAAAAAGATATTTACTACTCTGATTATTAATCAAATATAAAACCAATAGTATTATTTTATTTAAATCTTAATTTGATATAATAATGTAAATTATGTATTAAATGAAGTAAATATATTCATTGGTACAATTCTCATAGAAATTGATAAAAATAAACACATTTATCCATTATTATGCAATAAACCATACTTAAATATTTTGAATTACATATTTATAATCATTAATAAAGGTTTATATATTATTAATAAATTAAATAAATTTCATACCTAAAAAATTAACAAAATTTCATAATACCATTAAAAATTAATCAAGGTTCATATCAAATAATTAATAAAAATTTCACACACCATTAAAAAATTAATTAAGGTTCATATCCAAATTAACAAATGTTCATAAAATACTCCTTGATGGGGGTGAGGTCTGAGAAACACGTGGAAGGTGTCTTGCATGAGTAAATACAAGTGGAGTGAGGGTGAGGGATGATACTCCTAGTCCCTTCACCATAACGCATGCAACGAGAGAGGTAATGGCTTCACATTGGCAATCTGTGTGAAAAATAACTGCGCATTGGAGTTTGGAGGTGGTGAAATGATAAGGCGAGGTAAGATGAGGGAGCCCGACATTCACCTCCTCACTCTGGTTTGGTGCTGGTCCTGGAGGTGGCCTTCAAAGAGGAAGTGTAAACATCGTAGGAAGTTTTACAAAGGGAGTGGCTTCTGTGTGCTTGTCGTGGGAATTTATTGGTGTGGTATGTTAAACTGGTCCTTGTTGCTTAGTTTCTTAGCCATTATCTGTGTTTGGGTTGAGGATAGGAAGTTGAAGGGAAGTGAGCACACTCGTTTCCATTTTTCTTGGATTTTGGTGAGCCTGTTTTTTCCTGCTAAGAGAGAAAGCTAGAATCTCCACTCTAGGAAACCTCGAGGGTGGTGATGGAAAACTAGTTTCTTTTCCCTATTCCGTTCTCTTCGGCATGGGTGCTATGGTATTTGGTAGATTGGTGTGTGGTCTCTAGGTGGAGAATTTGGAGGTTGGTTTCTTCCCTGGGGGAAGTTACACTTAGGCATCAACTACTTTATCGTCGTCTGTTGTTCAATTTCCTGTGTTGGTTTGGTGGGTGATGGTATTTGGTTTTCCTAGTTGTGGTGGTATTTAAATAGTAGTGGGAGGTGGCTTTGTGCTTCCCTGCAGTGGTGGGAGATGACATTTGGCTCCTTTTTGGATGGTGTTTGTTTTCTATGTTGGGTGGTTTGGTCTCTGAAATTTTCACATAGCGGGGTTCCTCGACCTTGGCGAATTATGAAGCTCCCGATGCGGTGTGGGTGTTCTCCCTCCCCTGTCATCCATGACCCTATGGGGGTGGAAGACTCGGAAATAATCATGGTAGCTCCATGCCAGGGTGGCAAGATTGCGGAGTGTGCATGACTCGCTAGTGTGGGTGTGCATGGGGGCCATGGAGGACGTAAGCGAGGGGATAACAAGGGTGAAAAGATTACTCATCGGGGCAGAGGATCCCATGGTGGTAAGGGGAATCGTGGGTTTGATTGATCTGAGGTAAATGAGGGGCAGGTTATCCAACATTACTTCCTGGAGAATTATCGTGCACTTATCAACAACCTGATGGAAAGAGTGGACACAACTAAGAGAATTTGTTGTGAGGAGCATGCAGAGAAGATGGAAACATTGGAACGAATGCACTATTTACAATGCTAAGTCTGGGAGAGATTTGTAGTTACTTGGCGAGGCCAAAATAAACTCACTGAGAAAGTAGGAAAGTTGGAGATTTGGTTGGCGCACTTTGAAGGGTACATTCAGTCTGGCTTCTATCCCCCACCGCCTCCAGGAACATCCCCGGAAAAACCTGCATCCATCATGTTAGACGAATAGTATGCTATTTGGTGTTCTTTGTGTTTTATATGTGTTTTGGTGCCTCTAGCCCAACCGTTTATGGACAATGTCCCTAGTCTATCTTTTTTATTTTTGTAATCTGGTGAAAATTTTGGTAAAAAAACCTAGTCGGGGTGAGACCACTTGTTTTGTAAGTGGCTATATGTACTCCTTTGTTCCAACATGAATAGAAAGTTGACTTACAAAAAAATAAAGGTGCATACATCATTAAAAAATCAATTAACGTTCATACTTAAATTAATAAAGGTTTATACCTATTTACTAAATAGGTCTATAAATATATATTTTAGGTTTATCTATTTAGTATTTATCAAATATAAATATGACGATTAAATATTAGATTTAAATCATGAAGTCACACGTTTAACATAAGCAATGTTATATTTAACTATTTATTAAATGTAAATATGAATATTTAACCTTAGATTTAAAACAACTCACACTTTTAACATAAATCAATGAAGTTTCAAAATTAAACTTTATGGCCAAATATTAAATATAAATATTAATTTGACTATCTAAATATTACCTTTACTAAAATAATAATGAAGGCATTAGTGTAAATTCGATGGATGATACATGCAATTATGTTCATTGTAGATGAATCTGCAATGTTAAACTTTAGAGACAAAAGGGTATTCAAAATTTTAACACTGTAAATTCAAAGACCCCTTTGTCTCTAAATTTTAACATTGCAGATGGATTCAAAGACACCTATAGTGAAATGTAACACTTTGGTACCAAAATTACAATTTTCCATTTATGGAGTGACACAATTAAAAATTACTAACATAAATGACTTATCCATATACTTGTTGTACTAGTTATTTGGTCATATTTTTATTCTTGGACTATAATAGTCATTTACATTAATCATTATTAATTTTTTCACTTATTATCTAGTCATATATTTTAATCCTAGACTAAATTAGTTATTTAAGTTAGTCGATTTTAGTTTATTCACTTATTATCTAGTCATATATTTTATCCCTAGACTAAATTAGTCATTTAAATTAGTCGCTTTTAGTTTAGTCACTTATTATCTAGTCGTATATTTTATTCCTAGGCTAAATTAGTCATTTAAGTTAGTCGTTTTTATTTCAGTCACTTAAAATTGCTCAAATTTAGTAGTAATTCACTTGAAACAATTGTGGTGACTAACATCTTTAGTCACCTAGTCATTAATTTCATCATTTTTTACTAGTGCCATCAAGGAAAAGAGTGTAGAAGCCCACTCTAAAGGCTTGATTAGTAGTCCTTTGTTTTTCAAAAGTGCGTCATGTTCACTCCAATATCACAAAGTGCACTCCTTAAGCCCATCCCCTTCCCTGTTCCAAACTATGCCCTTAAAGAAACCATGTCTTCCTTCTAGCGCACTCCTTTGACTTGGATAAATGTGCCCTCCTTGAGCACATGAGTGCACCTGAAGGCCTTAGACTCAACCTTTCAGCCTTCCATAATGAACCATGCACCCTTCTAACACCTTGAGTGCATGATCACACTCTAAAGGCATGAAGTGTCACCCTTCAACCTTCAGACCGCACCCTCTTGGGCCTCTTGAGTGCACGAGTGCACCCTGAAGACCTGAAGCATACATCCTTCATCCTTTAGGAGTGTGTCGTACACCATCCTTCTCTCTCGTGAGTGCATAATGCACTTGGGAAGCCCGAATCCTTTCCCTTCATCCTTTGGACTTGTGCCATGCACCCTGCCTTGACTGCCTCTTTCTCTTGAGTGCATGAGCGCATACCAAAGTCCTGAAGCCTCCACTTCTTAGCCCTTTAGCCTTTGAAAGTGCGCCCTTGCACCCAAAATCTCTCCTTGTCCCTTTTAGGCGAATTGATAAGGCGTGAATAGAAAATATGCATAAAAAATGGTAGAATATGATATTTTTATATCAATGATTGCTTTTGATGAGTGAATTCAGATGTATGTGTTCTAGGAAGAACATGGCAAGCACACATGAGTAATATTGAGCAAAGAGAATGGAAAAAGGAAGCATTGAAAGGACAAAGAACACATTGAAATATTGATTATCGAAGCACCCTGAAAACTCCATTATATAAAATACTCTTTGGAGGGTGATCAACGATTGTAAGCTGCATAAAGAAGGAAGACACAAGTGGCAGCCATGTCACCACTATAGAAAGTGCATTCCATCAGTCACTATTTTTCCAAGTCATTAAAGATGGTGACATGTCACATCATCATCACATGGTGATATGAAAGCTATCATGTAATGATGTAATCATTATAAAGGAAAATAAGTGAAATTATAAGAGTCATGTGTGGACAAAAGAGTCATGGAAGTCCAAAAGATATGTAATACCAAAAGTCATATGTAATTCCAAAAGTCATTTAGAAATCCAAAGGTTGTAGAAGTCCAAAGGTCAGTAGGAGTTGGAAAGTCAAGAGACATGGGGATGTGAAAGTTCATGCCTCATGTATAAAAGGATTATCATTTCTCATGTAAAGGAATTTTAACCTTGGATTCTCCCACAAGGCATTAGAGAGATATGGTTATTACTTTTAGGGAGAAATTAGTGGATCTAATTCTCCACTATTGGAGCTAGAGATGTACATTGTATTTATGTATCTTAGACATTTTGCCTAATATCGAATACTTCCAGGCCAACACATTTTCACACATGGATTGTGGATTTTTCTAAGAATATACTTTGAATGTTTATGGTTCATGTTTTCTTTCACATGTACTGGAGTAATTGAACTACTTCTATGAATTTAGTGCTTACTAAATTGGAAATGTGTTGTAATGTTATAACAATTGTAACATCTATGTGAACTATTTTTCTTGATTTTGGACAAGCCTTTCTCATTCACGTGTGTCTCCATTAAGGTGGTATTATTACTTCTCTCTTAGAGGCTCACTTTATTTTCCCCTTTTCAGTAAGAGAAACTTGATACATTTGCAATTGAAAATTCATAAGGTGCACTTTCTTGCCCATTAAAAAGGGCATTTTCACTTCTCTCTTGTGCTAACAATGAAATCCAATGAATATATTTAAGTAAACGACATTCAGGTCGTATTCCGGATGGGAATCCTACACAAAACGATGGGAGGTCTAATTGGGACCTTATATCAAGGAGATCCCCTGTATGTTTGCGGTATCCAACACCGTCAACACAACCCCTTCGATGAAATATTATATTCATGAATGGCTAAAGTGGTCCATCAAAGAAGTCATCAAACTGAGTTAATTGTCAACCAATTACTATAAAAACTTCATCATTAGCAATATAAGGCAAAAAAAGATTCGAAAAAAGGGATTCCATCCTTCCACACTTTTCTAAGTCTCTTAATTCTTGATGCAATCATTTATTCTTCTCCGTTTGTGATCATTCATTTTTCCTGATTCTATTATCCATCACTTAATCTGATCCCTAAACATAGTTCCTTCACTCATTCTAGGTATCTTATTTATGTTATGGTTCAAGAGATCCTAATCTCAGCCCCCCTTGGGACAAATGAATTTACATTTCCTATTAAGTATCAATATTTAACAAAGTTCTTTAGGCACCAAAAATTTTAAAACTCGAATTTGTAACATTTTTTTACTCTCCCAAAGAGCTCCCTTTCAGGAAGGAAATTATTTGTGATTAAAAAACTTATTTAAAGTTGTATGAGTCTTGTGAATTTTTTTCTGATGTTCTTTATTATCTACCAGAATGAAATCAATTTATAGCTTTGATATTCAAATCTGTTATCTCATGTATATCTTTTATTATGCTTCAATGATATTTTCTTGTTGTGATGGAATGGATGGATAATATATTTAATTTTTAGTCTTTACACCCTTTATTGTTTCCTTTCTTTGCATACTTGAGAAAAAAACTTGTCCACTCATAGGTGCATGTATTGATGTTTTAATTTTATTTTGAATTACTTGACTGTGTTCATGAAGAGGAGTGCCACCTCTATAAAAACATAGAGGGACTTGTTATCAGGCCTAAGAGGTTGAATTCCCCCCCAACATGAAAAAAAATCAAAATTTTTGGTGACCATAGCAAGTACGGATAATCAATATTTTCTCATGAGTAAATGACTCAAATGAATCCATTCCAACCACATATTTTCATTGGACTTGATGATCAAAGTAGTGTTTTGAATCAATTATAATATCTTGTCTTGCAAATAGCAAGAAGTAGTGAATAAATTGAAATATATTGGGACATTTTAGCTTGAGAAGAATTTGTAGTGCCTGGAAATCATAATTGACGACTCCATAAGAATGATAGAATTTAAATTAGAGAATTATAGTAAATTTCAAGGAAATTTTACAAGAATTCGTAGCAAGAAATATGCATAATAAATGACTACTCCCTCTATAAAATCAGTACCCCTCTTATATCCCTCAAATGAAAACAAAATGGAGGAAGAAATACTAGAAGAAAGATAAGAGGAAAGAAGAAAAGAACCAAGAAAAAGACAAGAATAAAGAAATCTAAGAAGAAGGGATAGAGCAATCCAACTTGTGTTAGAAGGTGAACAACAACCTCTTCCTATATTGTGTATTGGAGTATTTCCTGTATTCAATGGAGATAGTGACCTTGATCTAGAGAAACATATGGACCAAATCCTAGAAATTTGTTACATCCATGGAATTACTCAACAAAATGTAATGATAAGTGAAATTTTCTATAGACACTCAAAGAGTATACTTATGATTGGTATTCACATTTTCTTACTTATTTTATCACTTCTTTTGATGATATTGAAACTACATTCATTGGATAATATGCCCACCCTATAAGGTACCACACTTTTTTGACTCAGTTCACCCAAATCAAGCTACAAAAATTGAAAAATATTTAAAGATTTTCAAGACTTTACAATTGATGCCTGACCAATCTTATCCTAATGAGTTTGTGATATTTGGAATTTATATGAATGTTATGCCCTGAAAATGTTAAATATGTTGTAATATCAATACACATGCAATTTTTACAAGATTCAATGGAAAAATCTCAAGAGAGTGAATAAGATATGCTACAGAGTGACGTTGACCCATAAATAAGTTTGGGGAAAAAAAAGGGAGAAGGTTCCCCTCATAATTACGTATTCAAACAAGCCAAGTCAAGCCTAAAATTTACACAAGACCAGTCTCGGCAAAGGTATTTTTCAAGGAATTACTCCAAACATAAGAAATATTCCAAGGAATGAAAATCATCCACTTCAAATGTTGATTCTAAAATTTATAAATTGAATAAAATAGTAAATAAAATGAAAAAAAGGCCTCCCAAGTGCATTATGTGCTCAAGGGAGAGTCACAGGGTGCAGGGATCACTCGTCAAGGTTGAAGAATGAATACTTTAGGCATTTGGGGTGTGCTCATGCACTCAAAGGGTATGGACGGCGCATGGCGCATTGGGGAAGGCTGAAGGGAGAAGATTAAGACCTTCAGGGTTTGCTCATGTACTCAAGGACAACGAACTTCTTCGAGTCAAAGGAGTGTGCTCAAGGAAGACTTAGTCTCTTGAAGGGCGGAGTTTGGAGAAAGGAAGGAGAAAGAGGCTTAAGGAATGCGCTTTTCACTCTTGGAGGACACATGGAGCACTTCTGAATAATCAAGGAGCCATGATCAAGGAATTCAAAGTGCACTCGTGCGCTCTTGGCCTCAGTGAGTTTTCTTTGAACCAATTTTTTTTTTTTTAGATAGCATCAAATGTTCTCTCACTCTGAAACTTTGTGGAGGGGCTAGAACACATGAGATCTCCAAGACCCAGAAATCATTTGGAGAAATTCCACGCAGAGCTTAAGTTATTCAAATAATTAATTATTTAATAGAGACCCTAAGTCTAACTTAGGGAAATTAAATAATTAAATTGAATTAATTTAAATATGTGGGTGAGAATGTTCTAAGTGACGAGGACCAAGCCTTTTCTAATCTTAGCCATTGATTAGATATTAGATCACGATCGTTGAATGTTCAATACGAAAACTATTAAAGGAAGGATTGGGGTCAATTAGAGAAGACACACACACTAGATCAAGAGATCAAATTATTTTGACGGAGCAGTGCTCAGACGAAGATCAGATATGAGTGATTCATCGAAAAAGTGAGGGGAATATTCAGTGATTGGTCGAAGGACCAAGAGTACAAAGCAGAGCAAGGGTAGAGGAGATGCAGAGGAGGAAATGCAGCCACCAGGATAGGTGACGCAAACCCTAGAGGGGCTGACGCAGGCCCACGCAGGGCTCACGCAGGGGCATCACAGAGCTTCCGAGGGACAGTCCAAAATTTAGCTGGAGATAGGGGTTTCTAAGCCGACAGGGCTAAAACTCGATTTTTGGAGAATCTGATTAGCGCAAAGGAAGGCTGAAGAATTCCTTATGTCAGGTCCACGCAGGCTTACATAGTGGCAACGTAGATACTACGCAGAGGTAGCTAGAGTTTTACTATTATTTGATATGGATTAGTCGAGACTTGTAGTGTGAGGTAAACTCACAATTTATCTTTGTCTGCCAAGGGTTTCTCTGTTGGGTGAGCAATTTTTGGCACCGTATATGTACTCAAAATATTTCTTCTTAATAATAAAAACCCTCAGATCTGTTGCACTGGTTTTCCCGCATTGGGTTTTTGTAGGGACATTTTTCCAAAAAATCTGTGTGTCCTTTATCTAATGGTTGCTTATTCTTCCGTACTTGATCTGTATAGTTGTGTACGCTGCAGTGTATTCACTTTGATGTTTTACTGAATACTAGAAAATAACTTGTTAGGTCAATCAAACAAGTAGGAGAAGTAAATCAAATTTACTGTAGTAGGGTTTATGTTTAGTAGATTCAGAAATTTTCACATGGTATCAGAGCACATGCAGATCAGGGAGAGATGAATCCATTGGCAAAATACCAAAGGATTTTTTTTGCAAGAAAGTAGTAGTCTTGAGTGACAGTGAAGTCCAGAGAGAGGCAAGAAAGGGTGTTGCAGTCACTTTTGGGGCTCACACAGAGCTTGTGTCAGCCTGGAGGGGTGACATTGTAGCTGTAGCAGTGGCAGGGTAGGGGTTTCGAGCACTCGTCTTTCTGGTTGTCGTAGATGGAAGTGAAGATCATTTTTCTTCAGTAGTGGATGGTGGCACATTGTTTCTATTGGTGTAGAACAATGTCTAGTAGGGTGTGACAAAGTAGGGGAAATATTTCCTCAGAAGACTTATCGCCAAGAATTCTAAATCCAATGTTGATCAACAGAAAATGGTGATCAGAGAGGGATTATTTGACATCAGTGGCAGATGATTTTTGAGAAGGAAATAGTGTTTCAAAGAGAGCATGCTCCTTGGAGGGTTTCTATCACCAAGAAACCTAGATGCGAGTTTTACTGGGGTAGCAACAAAAGAGGGAGAAGAGAACATGTTCGACAATTGGAGACAGAGATGGCAGCCCGTGGGTTGCATAACCCTGAGGGAATCTCTTCCTCATAGAATTCTAAGCCAAGGAATTTTGTTTCTCACCGTAGAGAAATAGTAACCAGGAGCGGATATACATACTCTAATAGGGAGTGAGTAGAGCTAGTCAGCAACTGCACAGAGGAGAGAGGAGGCATTCGACATTTTGGCTGAGATCATTTTCTTCTCCAGATTTGAGTTTTCATATTTTTGCAGCTTTGTAGGGATGATCATACGAGATTTCTAGGAAGGTTGTGCGAGTTGTCCAAAATACGAATCTAGGAAACAGATCAACTTCTAGTGGCTAGAATCAGTTGACATAGGAAGTGCGGGTTGAAAACAGAGAAAGGGTCCCAATAAGGGAGTAGGCTTGAAAGGGATACCAGACCCAGGAGGAGGAGTATGAGAGTGAAAGATGACAGACAGGATCCTTGAGGTGCCCAAACTCTTGGATGACATACGAGCTACGAGAGCCCTTAAATATAGGAGCATAATGACTAGAGTCAGTTGGCGTGGAGGATTATAGAGGCACATTGGAAAAGCTAGGATGTTGAATATTGGATCAGTGCAGAGCAGAGGCAGTAGCAGCATAGAGGTTGATGGGATTTCAACAATGCAGAGGCAGTGCTTACGCAGTGTAGAACAACAGCAGTGCATAGCTCTAGTGTAGAAAAACAACAATGCATAGCTCTAGAGGGTCAACACAGATTAGCAGCAGAGGGTGTTTCAGTATCGAGGTGCAACCATACTCACTTGTTTATCAGGATTTTGGGTGATGTCCTTCAGTTTCTTACTTCTCAACAACTGAGTTGCAGTGCAGCAATTTGCAGTGACAATGCTATGGGTAGCATGATGCAACATTTGAGAGGGAACTGTAGTACAGATGAGGCAATGGTTGTGGCAGAGTCATGGGCAGTAGTACATAAGGCAGTAGCGCGGTGGATGAGGGGCAGCAGGCCAAGCATCAGAAACACAAGGGACCGATGCCATGGATCAGGGTGATGCTTTAGGTTGAAGTGTTACTAGAGCACATTCCTCACTAAGAGGGAGTGTTGATATTTGGGTAGCATCGGATGTGCTCTAGCTCCAAAACTTTGTGGAGGGGCTACAACACATGAGATCTCCAAGACCCATAAATTGTTTGGAGAAATTCCACCCGGAGCTTAAGTTATTCAAATAATTAATTATTTTAATGGAGACTCTAAGTCTAACTTATGGAAATTAAATAATTAAAGTGAATTAATTTAAAGACATGGGTGAGAATTTTCTGAGTGATGAGGATCAAGCCTTTCTAATATTAATCGTTGATTAGATATTAGATCACAATCGCTGAATGTTAAACAGGAAAATTATTAAAGGAAGGCTTGGGGTCAGTTGGAGAAGACACACACACTAGATCAAGAGATCTAATTCTTCTGACGGAGCATTTCTTAGACGAAGCTCAGGTCTAAGTGATTTAGAGAAGCAGTAAGGGGCAGATGCAGTGATTGGTTGGAGGACCAACAGTACAAAGCAGAGCAAGGGCAACAGAGATGTAGAGGAGGAAGTGTAACCACCAAGAGTGGTGACGTATACCCTAAAGGGGCTAACGTAGGCCCACGCAGGGGCATCGTAGAGCCTCTGAGGGATAGTCCAAAATTTATCTGGAGATCAGGGTTTCTAAGCGAGTAGGGCTGAAACTCGATTTTTGGATAAGTTGATCAATGCAGAGGAAAGGTAACACAATCCTTCAGCCAGGCCTACGTAGTATTACGCAGTGGCAGCACAGATACTAGAGAGAGCTAGATGTTGTTTCACCATTGTCTAATCTAGATCAGCCGGGACTTGCAATGTGAAGTAAAACTCACAATTTATCTCTGTCCACCAAGGGTTTCTCTGTTGGGTGAGCCATTTTTTTCACCCTACATGTACTCAAAATATTGCTGCTTAATAATAAAAACCCTCAGATCTATTGCACCAGTTTTCCCGCATTGGGTTTTTCTAGGGACATTTGTCTGAAAAATTTTGTGTCCTTTGTCTAATGGTTGCTTATTATTCAGTACTTTATCTGTATAGTTGTCTAGGTTGTAGTGTATTTACTTTTATGTTTTATTGAATAAGTCATAAAATAAATTGTTAATTAAATCAAACAAGTAGGAGAAGTAAATCAGATTTACTGCAGTAGGGTTTGTTTACTAGATTCAGAAATTTTGATAATTTTGTCTAAGAATGAGGTATCGGACGAGGGGTGAACCGGATGAGTTTAGACCTGAAACCATGTGCGACACAAACCAAATCATTGAGAAAACCTAGAAAATCTTGAAAAATTATATATATACATCAGCATTCCACTTTATACACATTCCCCAAGTATGAAGAGTGAAGTGTGTGTGATTGTGACCCAAATGTATCTTTTTGCAACAACAAAGATGTTATGATCATAAAATGCACCTAAATATGTTCTAGTCAATGCGATGACACTTCAGACCATTCAAGGACACTTGAAACACATATAATAACATGATGAGATATTTGATGATTAAAGCAGCACTAGGTATGGCAATGATAGTATGCTCCAAAATTCGAATGTAGCGAAATTTTGGAGGGTGTTACAGCAGTGACAGTAGTTGGTGACACACAAGGTGGAATTCAACTTCTTTATCCGGGAATAAATTTTGGTTTAGGTTCATACCTTCAGGAATTATTTATTGCCTCGATTTCCCCATTTTGACCCATTTTTAGACATAACATCTCACTTTTTCTCTACTTGGTTGAACACATACAAAAGATACACCACATCCCAATTGTTTCATTCCAGGATGAGTAATGTGCATGGTGATTTTATGATATTCAGAGTGTCACTTTTCATCTCTAGTGTTTCTCTATTGCTAGCATGCCTAGACAGTACCACGACAGAGTCACTTCAGGAGCACAAATGTCGCTTTGCTTCCAGTGAGCTTGGAAAGTACCCCGTTGAAGTCACTTGATTCACCTGCCTACGGAGGAAGCCTTTATCTTATTTCACCCTTTATTTATTTATTTTAACAGAACTATGCATCGACACTTATTATTTTTTACGGGAGGAAGAGGGATCCCAAGTTATTGAGATCAAATGGTGTTTCCCCTTCAAAGAAAATTTTTAAGACCTATGATATTGGTTTGCTCGATTTGGATTTTCCCCTTATCCCTTCTCTACTAGATTGGACAAGTGTTTAACACAAGTAGATTTACACCAAGTTAAGTAGCCTAGATACTAGCATAGTCACTGATCTAATAGGTTCCCTCAAGGTTCTCTTATTGGATGAATTGTATTTTCAAGCTAGAATTAGCTCAACCTATGCCATTTTCCCAAACAAAGAAGGAGAAAAATAAAAATCCAAGTGTTGGGGTTGTCACAATTCCCTTTCATTCCACCACAAAGTATTTTGAGGCATGCACTTTTACATAAGGGTCTTATTTATGTACAATGACGGATAAACAAGACACGAAAATATGCGACTAACATATCACACAAACTAAAAGATGAGACATAAAATAAACTGTACATGAAGCACAAATTGTAGTTGTTATTAAAATTAATGCTTCAAATATTGAGCATTTACAAGAAGGGTATCATTCCTACCGTCTAATTATTTCATCGTAAAAGTATTGTGGTCGAGCTTTTCATGAACAATGAATAGTCCAATCCACAATGGTTGGAACTTTATGTGTTTTCGCTTTTCTTTGTGGGGTTTATCCCACTTTAGTATTGGGTCACCAACATCAAATCTCTTTTCCCTCGTGGAATTCTTATCAAACCAGCGCTTTACACACATTTGATGCACAAAAATTATGTCATTGGATTTTAGCCTTTCTTCCTCATGTTTGAGTAAAGTGTCTATCCTACTCTGAATGAGAAGGCAGGGTATACCTTGTGACTCTTGCGAGAGTTGCAAGGTTGGAAGATATAGGTTCGGAGGCAAGATAACTTATTTACGATAAACTAGAAAGTATGGAAAGGTTCTCAGGGAAGGATTTGGATTTACATAGCTAGCCCAAAGTGAATTGGTCAAAGATTTATGCCAATTCCTTTGTTCAGATAAGATGATTTTCTTGATTATGAAAATAAGATTCTTATTTGTTGGTTCAGCCAAACCTTTTCCCTATGGATAGTAATTAGATATATGTTTTAAAATAATACCATTTTCTAATGTGAATTCATAAAGTTTTAATGATGAAAATTAAGTCGCATTATCAAAGACAAGTGACATAGGAATGCCAAACCTAGTTGTAATATTTTGTTTCAAGAAGTGGATGATTTCCTAGTCATTTAATTGCCTTAGGGGAACTACTTTTGACCACCGAGTGAAATAATATGTCGTTGTTAAGATATATTAGTGTTTCTTTGAGTAATGAGGAAACTTTGTCTGATAACATCTAGGCGCCATTGTTGGAATGGTTCCTCGACTGCTACTAGTAGAAGTGGGGTGGTTGACATTTGATTGTGATCGAAACATATCTGATAAGCTTGACACTTGCGGACATAGGTGTGAGCATCCTTGAATAGAGTGGGCCAATAATAACCAGCCCTCATAGATTTATGCATCGTAGCGTTGCCCGCATAGTGGCCACCTATCGGTCCATTGTGTAAATATTTAAGAAACTTCTTTGTATCTTGCGGCTCAAGGCACCTTATCAGGACACCATTGTGGTGCTTCCAGAAAATAACTTTAAGATAAAACATTTAAATGGATTTCCCTTTTATATTTATTTGATAATTGCATGGGAAATGTGCCATGATCTAGAAATTGGCGTAACTTTGCAGACCATGGCGCTATAGACGTGGATTCGAGAACACGTTCAATATTGTACATTTATATCTCCTGTTGCCATCCTAAAAGGTCTTGCTTGAGAGAATCTCTTGCTTTTACTGCTAGATTACATAGGCCATGACCCTTTATGGTATGAACTAGTTTGAACTCCAGATCATATTCTTGTACATAGGTCTTCTACTTAGCCCTCTTCTCACCCATTGCTTGTTGCACAAATAATGTTATTACTACTAGATGAGGTACAAATATGATTGTGTGAGCTTTTAATAGGTATGGACTAAAATACTTAAATGCCTTCTATACAACATATGCATGTTTTTCAATGGCAGGATAATTCAATTTTGGCCCTTGTAGACTATTTCTCAAAATAGAGATAGGTCGCTTCGTTCCTTCAATATCCTTTTGAGTCAATATGGCCACAATCGACGAATCTGAAGTAAACATATAAAGAAGGAAATATTTTCCATAGTCCGGACTTAATAATGTGGGTGCATCAACGATAATAATCTTCTTGATCTTAGAGAAAGTTTCCTTCCCCCATTTATCCCATTTGTATACTGTGTCTTTCTTAATCATTCCTTGTACGGGATTGACTATTTGAGCATAATCAAAGATTATTTTTCTCAGGAAATTGATTTTCGCTAAGAAAGATTAGATGGCCTTCCTATTCACTAGAAATGGGATCTCTGTGATGGCTTTGAACCTCTTAGGATCGATTTTAATTCTGATTTTTGCAATGATGTTCCCTAAGAGAATCCTTTGAGACACACCAAAGACACTCTTCTTGGGATTGACAGAAATCCCATACTTTTGACACTTCTCAATTATATGTTTCAGATGAGATACGTGATATGATATTTTCTCGGAGAACACAGTAACATCATCCAAATAAACAATGATGCTCTAACTTATAAGGCCATGGAAGGTGATGTCCATCGCTCTTTGGAAAGTCACACCAACATTTATAAGTCCAAATGACATCTTCTTGAAGGCGAATGTTCCCCATTTGGTCCTAAAGGTAGTCTTCAATTTGTCTCGTTCCACTACTAGCACTTGATTATAACCAAAGAAACCATCTAAAAGAGAAAAATACTCAAACCTAGATACTGTCTAAAGGACTTGTTCCATGGATGGCACTGGTTAATTTTATTTATCAGAAGCCTGATTGAGGTTTCAGAAATCAACACATAAATGTATTTCTCTAGACTTCTTTTTAACTTGGACCAAGTTGGAAACCCAAGTGGAGTGTCTGACTTTAGAAATGATCTGAGCATCCAGTAGCTTTCTCAATTCCTTTTGGATATGGGGTTCCAGTGTTGGATGAAATTTTCATAACTTTTGCTGGAAAGTTTTTACCCCTTATTTTATAGGAATGACGTGTTGGATAATACGAGTTCATATGTCTTTAAGTCGACACATTTCCATGAAAATACATCATGATACTCTTTGAATAGGCAGATAAATTCTTGTCATTCCTATGGTGAACAACACGTACCAAGATTTACATACTTCATATCTTCTTGGGTCCCAATATTGACTTGTTTGGATGATAACTTTGAGCTCTGAGGCTTCATGTTGGTTGGTCCTCTAAATTCGTTCTGCAGGTCATATAACTTCTCCAGGGATGCCACACCCTTGGGTATAATGTTTCCTTTCGTTGCATTGGATGCATCCTACAAAGCTTTATCGCGTTCATCCTCATCTATGGAAGCATATTTGAATACATTTGCATTTGCAATAAAGTGGAGTATCTGTTGGTTGTCATTGAAAACACCTAAATTAGTGAAGTTTTCAGGCACAAATGGTTTATATATAATTTCAATAGAAAAACCAATTTTCAATGGTGACATCCTAGCGGCTACATTTTCTAATGCATATGTTACAATATTTTTAAATCTAAGAACAAAAATAATATTGAAATCTTTACAATAATTAATTAAATTCCATACCTCCTGCTGGTAGCTTTTAATATTTTTTGAAACACAATAGATAGTATCATGTACTTGATGAATGACCACCTCTAAGTCACAGATTACCTTGAGAATATTTTTTTTCAGATCAATGGCCCTTTTCAATCCAAGTACGAGTGCTTCATATTCATCATTATTATTAGTGCACTCAAACTCCATATGGCATGAAAGGATATGCTTCTTGTTGCATAGGTTTGTAAGTACACAACAAGCTCCAGAGTTGTCCTATGTATTTGAACAATAAAACAAAGAGTCCAAAAATCATGGCCCACTAAATTGTTTCCTATACTAATTTTACTATTATTATTTACATATATATTACATGATTCATTTTCACCAGCTGGAGAACAAGGAAGGAGCTCCAAATGTGTATTTGGTGGAATGGGTGATGGTTGTGCCTGATAACACCCGAGGTCACTTTCAAGGAAACAATTCCTGAATATTAGATCGGCAAAGGAAACATGATCGTTATGGCCCTCAAGTGGTGTCACAATTTGTTTCATATATGAAAAACTTTCCACTTTCATATGGTTATTCCTGCCCTTATATTGAAGCCATAAATGTGACTAGTCTGTTGCAAAATAACCTTGTAATTTGCTAGACCAATCTCTGCTGAGGAGTACACCATAGGCTTCTAGGATGTCAATAATTACAATATTTATACACTGATGAACTCATTCACCTTTTAATAATCTAATAAACACATTATTGATTTCACTAATAGTTTGGGGAATAGATCTATCCAGCTGAATAATTGTGCATCGGTTTTGTCCCATTTAGCATTTATTTTATTTGCAATAGATAGAGGCATTACATTTACATATGCACCAGAATTTACTAAACAATTATGGGCATTATATAAATTGAGACTTTTAGAAGTTGATAAAAATAGAGGGAAGAGATTGTTAGCTTCTAGTGTTACAACATTACCTACAGATTTGATGGGACTAGATGACTTACCAAACACCTTTTGATAGGAAGAAGATTTATCACCTGACGAAGGTTGTGAAAAGGCTTGGAGGACAAGTTCACAATGAACTGTAATCTTTGCAAGCTCATAGATGGAAATTTTGGCTCACGCCTTCTTCAAATATTCTACTATATTATAATCAAATGTTTCACCTCTAGCAGGAAATGTTGAAGTGTGTCGAGGAGTGTCTTTATTCGACACTTCCAAAGTGGTGGAACTATTCTTGGTGTTGGAGGAAGTGTTATTGGAATTAATTTCACTTCCAGACTTACCATGTGCATTAAGAGTAGGATTAAATGGTGGTGAGATTCTTCTTAACAATTTCTCCCTCAATTTTTATCTCGTCACCTCTTGATAAGAAATGGGCCCTTTACTCCTTAAATTGTATCGATCGTTGCTTCTAAGGAGGGGTGTCACTTTGCGGTGGCTCTTCAACATTATTCTTATCAAATTTGTAGATACAGTAAAATGAATTCATTGCATGTCCAATACCCTTGATTTCTTTAGCCACTATAGGTTCCTTTGTTTCTTCTGTCAGTTCTGATTGCTCATCTACTAATAGGGAATCCACAATGTGCGCAACTAGAGTGTTCATGTTTTGAGTTGGTATTCCTCTTGGAAAGAAAAATAATTATCCATGTCAATACTTTCTATATTGATAACAACATTCGAGCTTTGGGCAGTCTTGGCATGCTTATTATCGTTGTTATTATTATTCCTTAGAAACAAGAAGGACTTGGGAGGATTGCTGCTAGTAGAAGTCTCGCTTAACCTTATTAGAGAAATTTTGAGGTAAAAAATGGGCCTCAAAACAAAAATGTACAACCAAAATAAACTTTATAAGAACCAATAAGATTCAAGATAATGATGTCAATCGTGGGGGATGATTCACCATTTTTGAAGTAAAAAAAGTAAAAATATTAAAAAAATTAAAATTAAAATAACTACTTTTTCAACTCGTATTTTCAACTTATCTCCCTATAGTTTTACTCAAATTTGGACCAAGAGCACTCATTGGATGTAAAATTTGATTCCTCATCCAATTATTACCCATGTTAAATACTTTCAAAGTACCCTACTACACTAAAAATGAGAAATACATGAAAAATGTGTTTGCAATCACATTTTTCATGTATTTCTCATTTTTCGTGTAGTAGGGTCCATTGAAAGTATGCAACATGGGTAATCCTTGGATGAGAAATTAAATTATGCATCCAATGAAGCTCCCTCTCTAAATTTGAGTAAAACCATAGGGATATAAGTTTAAAAGACGAGTTGAAAAAGTAATTTTTTATTTTTATTTTTTCCCTCTAAAATTTGATTATGCAGTCTATTCTTATTTTATTATTTCTACTACTATTTTATAATTTCCTTAGGAGGCCCATTTTAGACTTGAAAATTTCTCTAATGTTTCTTTAGTTCTGAAATTTCATTAGTAAGTTTTTTCACCATCCTGGTAAAGCTTTCAATATCTGATGATACATTATCCTTAGCCTTACTTGAAGAAGCTTGAGACCACTTACTAGTTTTATTGGAGTCTTTTAATTCGTCATCATCCGTAATAACTCCAATTGCATGCAAGTCCTTCCTAATGGTGATCGCTTCCGCAAAATTTAGTGCCAATGTTTACTTTGCGACCCTTTTAAAGAATTGGAAATGGTAGTGGGCATGGAAGTTGTGTAATAATCAATAGTGATTGAATCATG
The DNA here is from genome assembly GCA_034641835.2 of Pinus albicaulis. Lineage (NCBI taxonomy): Eukaryota > Viridiplantae > Streptophyta > Pinopsida > Pinales > Pinaceae > Pinus > Pinus albicaulis. The sequence continues at coordinate 138,203,575 of CM076572.1, read as the reverse complement.
TGGTTGCGTTCCTAGGGGAAGATTTTTCAATATGCAATTGAAATTTTTGTTAAAATATTTCACTTTCTCCTTTTCCCCCATCTTGATGTTTCCAAGCTCTTTCAGTAATATGGCGGGAGTCTTGTCATCCAAAAATTTCTCAAGAAATAACTTCTTAAACCCCCTCCAAGTGTGGATTGAATTGATGAGCAAAATATGGTACCATGTTTCTACTCTACCTTCTAACGTATAAGGGAAAAGTATGAAAGAAACATCATCGTACCTCACCTCCAACATTCATAGATGAATGTAAAAATCGTCGAGGTGATCTTCCACCTTCGTCTTCTTGTCTGGATCATACTTTGATAACATATTTTCCATATGTATAGGGATCTTTTGAATATTTTCTAGAAGATCAAGGGGCCTTTGGGCCATCTAATCCAAGTCCCAGTCAACCATGTTCTCGTCTTTTTGTTTCTCCTCCTTTTTAGAATCTAACAAATATTCTCCTTCACCATCTAATCCGTAAAAAATGTCATAAAAAAGAACAACGTTGTCCTTGTACCCTTCTTTAAGAGGTGGAAGATGATCTTGATGCAATGTATCATCCATGGATTCTGCTAACTCTTCAAGGGTGGAAAAAACCTAATATTACACTGTAGAAACTAATATACCTGTACGATTTGTTTATTTGTTCTTAAGAAAATATGGGAGATTTTGCACTCCAGGAATTATTTCGATAGCCTTTGTGTACCCATGAGTTATAGATCAAAGTGCTCGGATTTGTTCGTAAGTAAGTTCGCAAGTCAACTCCAGGTCAAGTTGAGAAGATCCTCCTACTTCAGGAATAGGAGTCGGGATGGTGCTCGGAATATTGCTACCTTATCCACAAGAAGAATGATTTTGGTGCGTGGAGTTATTAGCCACAAACAACTAGCGACCCTCCTTCTAGCACTAGAATGTTGACGGTGTTGGATACCTCCAACATATAGGGGATCTCCCCGATATAAGGTCCCAACTAGGCCTCACACTATTTTGTGTAGGAGTACCATCCGGAATATGTCTCGACTTTCGTTTACTTAAATATATGCCTTGGTTCTAGTTGTCAACATGAGAGAGAAGTGAAAATGCCCTTTTGAATGAACAAGCGAGTGTGCCTTGTGAATGTTCGATTGCAGATATATTAAGGTTCTCTTGTTGTAGAGGGGGAAATAAAGTGAGCCTCTAAGAGGGAAGTAACAATACTAACCTAATGAAGACACATAAATAAGAAATACTTATCTAACATAGGGTGAAATAGTTCACAAGGATGCAACGGTCGCTATAAACATAACAACACAATTCTAATAAGTGAGCATTGAATTCACCAAAATAATTCAATTACTCCAATACAGATGAAAGAAAACATGAACCATAAAAAATTCAGAGAATAGCCTTAGAAAAATTCACAATCCATGTGTGAAAATGTGTTTGCATGAAAGTATTTGATATTAAGCAAAATTTTGAGGATACATAAATACAATAAACACCACTAGCGCCAATAGTGGAGCATTAAAGCCACTCCTTGCTCCCTAAAAGTACTAACTCCATCTCTCTAATGCCTTGTGGGAGAAGCCAAGGTTGAAATTACTTTACATGAGAAATGAGGATCCTTTTATAACTTGAGGCATGACCTTTCACATCCTCATGAATTTTTACTTTCCAAATTATGGTGACCTCTGAACTTCTACAAACATTGGAATTCAAAATGACTTTTGGAATTACATATGACTTTTGGTATTGCATGTCTTTTGGACTTTATGACTCTTTAGTTCATACATGACTCTTGGACTTCCATTTATTTTTATTTACAATGATTACAATAATACATCATGACTTTCCAAATCATCATGTGATGAGAACATGACATGTCACTATCTTTGATGACTGGGACTAATAGTGATTGATGACATGGATTTTCTCTAGTGGTAAAATGGCTGCCACTTGTATCTTCATTCTTCATGGAGCTTCAATCATTGATGTCCTCACCCTCCGAAGGGTCTTTAATCCAATGGATTATTTGGAGTGCTTTGATCATCAAGATTCAAGTTTGTTCTTCGTTATTTCCATGCTTCCTTTGTTTGCTCTCTTTGACTGATCTTCCTCGTGCATGATTTCCATGTCCCTGGAATACTTGTAACTAAAATCACTCATGACAAGCAACTATTGGCCTAAAAATACCCTATTATACCATGTTTTATGCAGTTTTTTTTTTCATGCCTTTTGAGTGTGCTCAAGAGGGACAAAAAGAGCTTCTAGGTGCATGAGCGTACTTTGAAAGGCTGAAGAGATAAAGGGGAAAGGCTTCAGGGCTTCAGCATGCGCTTTGCACTCAAGAGAGGGAGATAGTCAAGGTAGGGTGCATGGCACAAGTCCGAAGGATGAAGGGAAAGGTTGTGAGTTTCCCAACTGTGTTGTGTGCTCAAGGGAAAGATGGAGGCAGTAGGGTGAACTCCTGAAGGCTAAAGAATGAAGGCTTTAGGCCTTCGGGGTCCGCTAATTCACTCAAAAGGTTTGTAGGGCACATGGTGAATTGTTGAAGACTGAAGGGAGAATATTAAAGCCTTTACGGTGTGTTCATGTTCTCAAGCAGGGCGTACTTCTTCAATTCGAAGGAGTGCACTCAAGGAAGACTTAGTCTCTTGAAGGGTGAAATTTGAAGTAAGGAAGGGGAAAGAGGATTAAGGAGTGCATTTTTCACTCTTGGAGGGCACATGGAACACTTCCGAACAATGAAAAATACCTGATCAGGGCTTCAAAGTGTGCTCATGCACTCCTAGCCTCAATGGGTTTTCTTTGAACTGAAGATTTTTGCTAAGTTTGAGATATAGGACAAGTAGTGAACATAATGAATTTAGACATAAAACCATGTGTGACACATACCAACTCATAGTGAAAAATTAGAAAAACTTGAAAAATGATATATATACATCAAACTTCCACTTTATAAACATTCCCCAAGTATGACAAGTGAAGTATGTGTGATTGCGACCCAAAAGTGTCTTTTTACAACAACAAAGATGCTATGATCATGAAATGCACCTAGTGGAGATGTTCTAATCAATGCGAAGACACTTGAGACCATTCAAGGACTCTTGAAACACATAGAATAACATGAGACGTCATTTGATGATCAAATCGACACTAAGTATAACAGTGATAGTAGGCTCCAAAATTCGAATGTAGTAAAATTTTGGAGGGTCTTGTAGCAATGAAAAAAGAATGCTTAATGGTTAATCACCAGCCTAGATAGAAATTGCCTACAACACAAATAGTGAATAATGCCATATTTCCTCTATTCTCCTATGCTAGTGTCTTTTGATTTTACATCACTAAAATGAAAATCTTTTTGCTTGTAAATATGATTCTCCTTCACGACTCATTGGTGTTCTCAGTTCAAATATGTAAATATTCTGAGACTCAATTCTGATTTGAGGAGTGGTAAATCCATATGGAGTTTGAAAAGTTTAGTTCCCAATGAGAAAGAATCTAAAGAATTAAATTGTAAGTTGTTTTTCTAAAATTTTAGTGATAAACCTTAAAAAAAAAATCTAGAGGTGTTTGAAAAATATAAAATTAACCAATTTTTTTGTGGTTCCCTCGAATTAAAAAAGAAAAATCTTTTGCATGAATGGAAATTCAATAAATAATATGTCATATGGTATTCACATCACTTTTTCTAGCCACTAGTAAGGAACATTTTTTTCTCTCAATTGTTTTGTTGTATTTCTCATGATTCTTAGATGATCAATTTTATATCAGAACAACTGATAGTCATGGACATAATATCGATTAATCCATGCTAATGGCATGATCTTTGACATCCTTGAACATTTGTATTCTTGACTACTCTGGTACACTATGATCTCATAAAATAATTGTAAAAATGTCATTTGGAATGTGGTTTATACACTGAATATTCTTTTTCTCCACGTAATTGGTCGAATTCATTTTCCAACATTTGTCGAATTTTTACTATAGTGTTGTAAATATTCCGAGCCTTGATTTTCAATAAATAAATTGAAGACTTTTGTAGTGATTTGGGAAACTTCAATGGTACTGTGGAGTCTAGGGTTTGTGGGAAAAACATTTTGTAGTGATTTGGGAAACTTCAATGGTACTGTGGAGTCTAGGGTTTGTGGGAAAAACATTTTGTAGTGATTTGGGAAACTTCAATAACACTGTGGAGTTTAGGTTTTGAGGGAAAAACACCCAAAGTACGTGGTGCAAAAGTAGTGGCCTTGGCCTTGGTTGCCTCCTATTGTTAAGTGATTGGTGATGTTTTTAAAACATTTAAAAATTTTTGTTCTAAGAATCATTGCCCTGTAGTTGTATTATTCTATGTTGATCCAACACCATTTTTGAATGAACCATAAAAAATCTAGAGAATAGCCTCAAGGAATATTTTACCTTTGTAAACCTAGCTTAAAAATCTTTGTAAGCAGTACCTCGGTGTTAATACCAGTGTTGCCCCCCACATTTCCCACGCTTAGCGCCATGATTCATTTAATCAATTAGCATGTTCCAAGATGTAGTATTCATGAGCACAATATGTCATGCATCTTGTTATCTTTTAGCATTCACGATAAGTATTCTTTTGTGGAAATTGTTGCTTACTACAGGGTTACTTTTTTGGAAACATGTACGGTGTATAATTACATGTTTGGACCTGGATCTCGTTTTTGAATGGATTTTTTTAAATGTGAATATTTTTAACATTGGGTTTTCTTCCGTTCAAGACTTTTCTAAAATGGCTTTTCATAGTTTTCCGCATATGACTTCAAATTGCTTGTTCAATTCTATACATAATTAACATAGACGGAAATCATGCAGGTAAAGCTTGCAATAAACTATTGATAGCAGATTTATATAGCTCGCACAAACAATAAGTAAAGTAAGAATACCATGAAGTTCCCTTCTTGTTAAGTTGTATAATCTCGAAACTAATGGCATTCAACATGTCTAGCACTCATTACGAGTTAAATAGGCTATCGTATTTAAGTAGAGGTATATATAATCAGTAAGAGCTCTTTACACTATGACTATTCCATTTTTATTGCCTTGCCATAAGTAAAACCATGGCTAAATCATGCATGGTATGCTTGAGGAAATGTGATTATAGATTCCCAATCTCCAGCACAACTTGAGGAAGAGTCTTTGCAGGCTCTTCATCCAGCTTTATAGTATCCAATTTCCCGTCCCAGAGCAGGTTGCATCCAATAGTTCCCAACCCTGACTTCCTGTCAAAAATCATCAGGGCCACGTCCAACAACCCAACCCTGACTTCCTGTCAAAAATCATCAGGGCCACGTCCAACAACCCACATGAATTGGTAGTTCCTGTCAAGTTTGCATTAAACTATAGCAAAATGCTTCTTCTCTTCCATCATTAAACTGGTGTCATTTGAGCGTTGCCTTATTATCCGTGTCCCTAGGCAGAAATGGGTATTGGTTGATTATCTATTAATTCAGTGAAACATGAGAAATAATTTTCAAATTAACAAAGTGAAACTTTAAAATTTATTATTTTTATTTTTTTGTAATTTATTTTAAAATCATTTATTTTTCATGGGATTGGTTGTCAATTTGGACATGTTATTGCCCAATGCATCAAATGAGGCGAGCCTTATTTCATGGGCTATACATTATTAAATGCGGTGGGGCATATATTGCTCATTGTTAGATTTAAACGAATTTGCCCAACGTCATTTAATAATGTATAGCTCAGAAAATAAGTACATGGATCACATCAAATTTTGTTTTTTTTTCATTGCATTTCATATTTAAGTGAGTAAGACATCACATAATTAGGTAATTGATATATTTCTTTATTAAAAGATTGCAACATAATTTGTATATTAATTAAAATAAATTAATATTATAATTAATATAAAAAATGTCTAATAATTTTGTAAGCTAATTTTGTAATCTCCATAAAAAAAAAAAAAATTAAATTAACTTTTCTTATATTTTTAAATTTATATGTTTATACTCACTAAATATGTTTACCATTCTATATTTACTTAATATAGTTATAATATTTAATATTTCAAAAATCATTTAATATTTCAAAGACCATCCAAAACAAACTATATACTATAAGTAGTTATTTATAAATAATACAATGTATTATTTCTTATTTTTTAAAGTTAAGATGTATATTAAATGGTAATTTTCAAGATTTTGAAATAGATTGAAACCATCTTACCCCAAAGATACATTTTACAACTATATTGACAAAGCTTAGTTTCTAATTCTTTTAATATATTGCAATAATCAGACAGTTTCACTATTTTTTTACAAAGGGGTAGGGACAAGCTACTATGTAGCACTTGTTACATAATGAAGTCTCGTAATCGAGTGGATCAGTTGTTAGCTCCATATTACACACTCATTAATATGTGAATGGATTTGTTGGCTCCATAGTACACTCTCATTAATATGTGAATGGATTTGAATAACCCTGATATCGATGGCTTAAATTAAACAAGGTTACTTTCCTTAGCTTATATCTCTGCTACATTTGGTGAATATTGAAGACATGAACATAAACCCTTACATTACATGAATAGAATGAATAGTGTAATGTAACATTTAAATTACCTGAATAGTATGAATCATGTAATGTAACATATGCATTACACTATTCATATTAATATAGGTAATAGTATTAAAGATGATGTAATAGTATTAAAGTAATACTATTCATACATTACCTAAATACTTGAGTGAATATTACATTACACTATGTATCTAACTTGAAACCTGAAAGGGATTAGGAAGCTGATAGTGAGGAAGAAACTCTTGTATTTGTTCTTGGTTTTGGATCAAAAGGTATTGCTTCCATCGATTGGGTTGATGCTCGCTTAAATTCTATTTCTACTTTCTTAAAATATTTAATAAAACATATTTCAAATCACCAAAAAACTTCTAATAAAAATTGACATTTAATTAAGAAATGAATTCAAAATTCAATCAACTTTAACAGGCTTACAAGTTCCCAGAGAGACAATGTCTACAGACACCATCAGAATATGCAATGAATAGGGGCATTCCCCTGACTCTTTAAAGACGACATCCATGTTGGTGACAGTCTTTCTCCTAGAGTGCTATGTGCATATTATGGCATCCTTGATGAGATTCTCAAGAAATATCTTCAACACACATCTCATTTCTTAAGAAATATCTTCAACACACACCTCATTTCTTAAGAAATATCGCCAATACACATCTCGTTTCTTCATAGATGAGACCATTGATTTGCTTGACTCCTCCTCTTCTGTCTAGATGCACGATGATAGGTTTGTGATGTCCTGAATACAAGACCTTTCTGTGCTTTTTGCACCTGAGCTTTAAATTCATTTCTGTCGATATTCCTCATCAAGAGGTAGGGACTATGCTACTATGCAACTATCCAAATTTTTTGATGCATACTAGAGTTATAGCATTTGAATAATGTTATTTCTCTATACCAACATTTGAATAATTTATTTATGTATACTTGATGGTGCCAAGAAGCCTCCAATTTCACCTCTATCTATCTTTCACCATGTACATTAATAATTATTAAACCATATGTTCACTCAAGAAAAGTGTATCCATGCGCATCATTCTTGATTTTTATGTTGGAAGTAATTCTTCCATGTGTTGTCATTTTGAGTTCCCAAGTGTAAGTTGAGAAGTTGTTGATTCCTATGTTATGAGTTGGAATCATGATCTAGATGTGTTGAAGCCAGTGTGTTATGTCCTATATATTTGTAACTGTTTTGATCAATAAAACATTAAAGTGTGTAATTTGTTGTTACACCATTTTTTGGTCATCTAACCTTTTACCATTAGATGGACCCAAGTACACCATGTAAGACCAGTTTTACCCCAAGTAAAACTGCTTTCACCATGTTAATTAAAGAAACCCCAAAAGGAATAATTAATTAAACCATAATTTAATTATTATTCCCAGTCATGTTTAACCCAAAAACAAATAAATTAATGAGATACACCCATAGTTATCTTATTATTTTCTAGGAATAATTATTTAAATAATATTCCTTGTTAAATATGACCAATTCAACCACTCTTAATTAAATAAATCATTATTTATTTGATTATATCCCAACCACTTCCTTAAAAGGATAAATAAATCATTTATTTATTTATTCCTAACTAATCAAGGGATTTGACCCAAGTCAAAGTCCCTTTCCCTCCAACAAATAATAATAAAATATTCCATAGAGGTGGATCTAGATTTGATTAACATTATTTTAATCATGCACCAAGATCTAGAATGACCCAATATTTTGTTATAAATAGGAGGGTTTTCCCCATCATTCTTCACCTTTTGTTGCCCATTAGATCACTCTGGATCTATACACTTGGTCTCATTTTTCTACCATTTTGCTCCCATTGAGCTCTACTTTCTGCATTGGGTTTTCTACATCTACAAGAGAGAGAAAGCTTAGATCTGAAGTGCTGAGGACTACAAAGAACCCATCCCATTGAGGAGATCTGGTTACACCTTCTTGTTTCCTCCCAGGTGCCCTGTAATATAAAAATTCATTCAAAAATCGTGTTCTTGTCTTGTCTGTTGGATGCATGGAGCAAACTCTTTACTTTTCTGTTTAATGTCTTCCATGTATAGATCTGTTTGTTGCAGCGCTTTAACTACTAATTGCAGATCTGAAGATGTTTTGCAGCCTTTATTGTTGTTAGGGCTATTAGTTATGCGTAGCTAAAGTGGTTCTTTTTCGTACGCTTCGACAAAGAATTCATACTAACAAATGGTGACTCCTTGGGCAGTCTACTTGGGAGAAGGATCTGTACTTGGAGATCTTTGAAACCTGACTATGGAGAGCGAGAATTTGGTTGAACCGGTGTATCGAAAGCCATATAAAGTTGGTGTGACCCCGGGGGTGGCGGGTCAAGGTACCGGACCGGAATGCCCAGGTCGGATTAGGGAGAGAGGGGTGGCCATGACGAGGACGGAATATACTCCGGGAGGGGAGCCAAGAAGGGGATCGATCGCGGGGGTAATGACCGGGAGGTACGGCTTCAGAGATGGTTAAGGCCGGGACCCATGGAATCGACCCCCATCCCGCCAGGAGGCCCCAGGGCCACGATGCCTGACGATGCGCTTTGTGTGATGTCGTCGGTCCATGCCAATCATGTGTCACGATTGCCCCCTCCTGAATGCGAGTCAGAATTTGACACGATCTCCCGGCGATTCAATCTAACATCTAGACTCCCTCCAAGCTCGGCAACGCCTAGAAGCCACCCTTGTGCCGCATGCGATTTTCACGACCATTACACCCCCTGCATCCCTTGTGAGTACGTTGAAATGCTGGACATACTTGGCATTGAAAGGCGCTGTTGATGGGACGTTGTATTCACATTCCGCCTCCCGCTGGCCGCTTCGATCGGACCAGAGGAAATTCACATTCCGCCTCCCGCTTTTAAGCCAACGGAGCCCTCAGTCACCATTCTGTACCTGTCATCATCCATGAGACCATTGGGGAACGTCCTATCTGAATCCTCCCCTGTTGTTTCACTTGACCTTCCTTCAGCGGTCATCCTGGGCTCAACATCGGTAGATCCGTTATCTACTTACTCTTCGGTCACCCATTGTGACGATGCGCATGTGAACCTCTCTTCTCATGATGATGATTCAGGCCACCTCACCATGTCAGGTGGTTCTTCTTCCACCAGTCACCCCATCTTCTATCACGATGACGACCTTATGGAAGAAATTCCCACCCCTGACTTTATCTATTCCCCCTTACATCGAACCCATGCATGGACACCACATCCACCTTGTGGCCATTACATAAAAACCCAATGTTTGGGTAAGGGGGCACCCACATTTGAGAGACCACGAGACGCCATTCTCCACCACTCTCCTAGTGTATCTGGTCGTGTTGACTCTAGACCCAATATTCTTCCACATTTAGAAGAACCTCTAGAGTCCCATATCACTTCAGATCACTCTCGGGACGATACCCCTTATCGTTCCCTCATCTTACATCAGCAACCCAGTCTCTTAGACATTATTGTTAACCAACCTATAGCTTTTCTACGAGAGCATCAGTTCATTATCTCCAAATCCTCATTTTGGGATAGTGACACCAAGTATGCCAATTCGGAAACTTAAAGTCCATTTGATCCCTATATGCAGTACCAAAAGAGATTGGTAATCCTCCATTTCCTTTCTCAAACTGCATAACCATAACCAGAACAAATGGCACACCACATCATTAAAATGTGTTTAGATTCCCATTTTTCTAGATACATTTTGGCATGACCACACCATGCTTGGGGGCACCTCTGCCCCCCAACCATAACCCTCCTCACCTCGTTTTCGGAGAGGAGGTTGTCTTACCAATCGAGTGTGAAAATTCCTTCTCTACAACTAGCTGTTGAACTTCTCCCTGACACCCCACCGCTAGAACAATGACTTATCATGCTTGAGCGTGCCTCCGAAGACCGCCGTGTTGCCTTGCAAACCATGGAAGCGGCCAAAAAACGCACCAAAGCTCAGTATGACCGAAAAGTCCAACCTCGCACTTTTCGCGAAGGCGACCTTGTTCTAGTATATGACCAGGCCCATAATGTCCTAGGTCATGGGAAGTTTGACTCATTATGGCTAGGCCCTTACATCATTTGTAAGGATTTGTAAGGATAGCCAGCATCTGTTTTTTTTCATTTTTCCTACTTCACAAAAATCCAACTCCCAGCCATAAAATAGCACCAAACCCCCCTCATCTCCCAGGTCGCAGTTTTCTGCCATTTTCTGGACCAGGTCGCACTTGTTGCCGTAATACCTGTGTCCTGGGTCGTACTTTTTGCCCCAAAAAGTGCGACCCGGCCATAGAGATGAAGGAGGGGCTGTTTCTGGGGGTTTTGGGCCCTAAACTGTAAATGTCATCCAACAACATGCAAGAGCAAGGTTAGGCCTCGTACCTCCAACTGACAGATCTCACTTCCAACGGTCGGTTTGGCCGCTACGTTCGCCGCAAGATTTAGGGCCTTCTCTCCTCTCCACATTCACCACAGCAACAATAGCAAATGAATGATTTTGGAGGGAAAACTGCCTCATTAAAGCGAACCCCTGTTTCTTCTTTCGACTGCTGCGACCACACCGTAGCCCTGTTCGACGAACCGTCAGCACCATTGGATAGATCTCACCGAGCTCTCAAATGGGTTTTACTTAGTTTTTGGTGATTTGATACTTCACCCGGACACATTTTTTCCACGAAGGGTCACTTCACCACTCCTTAAAATCGAATTTCCTCACTTACGACACTTGTACTTTGGGCACCACATCGCCCCCTTACTTGTCCATGTTCGTGTTGATTTTCGTCGTGAGTGCCCATTTTGTACTCATGTTTCTATGACCCCCCATTGGGGCCTTTACTGTGTGGCAGCACTCTACAGTCGCCCTTGTTTAGAGCATCCAAGTCGAGTCATCATTGCATTCATGGAGTCTATCCTGCGTCCTTTTGCACCCCACTATAGCCCTCCATCCTTCTTTGCTTGGTTCCTCCCTTGTGTCGCATATCATGACCTTCAGTCCCACTGTCCCCTGTCCCTTTCGATATTGTGTCAGTCGCTGCCATGTCATTCATGCCCTTTTATGCTCTAACAAGGGAAGTCGTCCATATGCCACTCCATCCTTCCCCTTTCCACTATCATCATTGGTGTCAGTCTGTCTGTCGCTCTATTGTTCTTCTCTCGTGCCTTAGTTGAGGATCTCTCATTGCCTCACCTACGGCGGACCTCCTTCTGTCGACATCAGCGCATTTATTCCAGAAGCAAGGTCTAGAGGGCGGTGTATCTTGGTTCCAGCTTACACTTTTTGTTCGGTGCCTCGGATCAGGCAAGGGGATCTCTCACTTCCCTTTGACTTGATTGCTTCTCCAGCTCCTTTCAGCATGATCGAGATTCGTATACTGGACAGTCCAGTGACCCAGCAGCAGCTCTTGATGATTCCCGGGCGTGTGTGAGATGTCTCAGCCCTCATGAGGGGGTAGCCCTGCAGGTAGCCCCCCACATGCCCGGATGACCTCTTCATTGCAGCCTTTGATGCCGCTCCAGATTTTGATGATGTTGGCCTTAGCCACTTGCAGCACCTCTATGATTTGCATGTACCAGTCAGATTTTGTGAGCCCTTCCCCATTTACAGGGGGCATTTGGGTTGTATTTATCTCATGTACTCAGATATTATTGTACTAGTCCTGGCTGTTATCCCAGGCACAGCATGTATGTGAGACTCTTCATTGTATTCTTATCTGGCTCTTGATTATGCCAGCTGTACTTTATGGTTCGGTCCCTTGTTTATTGGACACACTATTCTTTTGTACTTTGTCTCGGCGGGCATAGGTATGCCTCCCCCGCCGCCTTCAGCACAGGTACCCTCTCATAAAAAGAGACTTGTTGCACCCGCGAGTCTCGTCTCCTCAGGGTCTAGTCCTTCAGCACACTATCTACCTCACATTTCTCTCTCTGCCATCCCCTTTTGTTGTCCGGTGATTGTATTCTTACAACGTACTTCGGTCATACGATTTGCTCCTGACACTCGCACGCTGGGGGGCAATCTGTTACACCATTTTTTGGTCATCTAACCTTTTACCATTAGATGGACCCAAGTACACCATGTAAGACCAGTTTTACCCCAAGTAAAACTGCTTTCACCATGTTAATTAAAGAAACCCCAAAAGGAATAATTAATTAAACCATAATTTAATTATTATTCCCATTCATGTTTAACCCAGAAACAAAGAAATTAATGAGATACACCCATAGTTATCTTATTATTTTCTAGGAATAATTATTTAAATAATATTCCTTGTTAAATATGACCAATTCAACCACTCTTAATTAAATAAATCATTATTTGTTTGATTATATCCCAACCACTTCCTTAAAAGGATAAATAAATCATTTATTTATTTATTCCTCACTAATCAAGGGATTTGACCCAAGTCAAAGTCCCTTTCCCTCCAACAAATAATAATAAAATATTCCATAGAGGTGGAGGTGCTTATGTCGAGCCCCTCCCTTTGAAGATCGGGTTTACATGGACTGGTTCCTTCGCACCCTCCCGTCTCCCATCGGCAAAGATGTCGCCTCTCACTTTCCTCAATCTGAAGAAGCCGCCCTCCAAATAGCTTTAAAATATGACCTGATCTACGCTCAATCGGGTTATGTTTATACCGTTCTGCCTGACATCCCCAGGCCCGGTGGCGCTAACGCCCCGGGGGCATCTCATTCCGCCGACGGTATTGCTGGATCTCTTTCCCACCCATCTGCTCACCCTCCTATGAGCCATGGTCTCCCTCAGGGAGGGGCCAGCACCTCAAGAAATCTTCCCCCTCCCGGCAACATGTATCCAGGATACGGCATGCCTCCTCCTTTTGCCCAACCTCCTGCTTACCTCAATGTCGCCCAACCCAACCCTTACTTTTATTCACAGCCTGGTGCGCCAGCTCCTCCCGCATATGCGCTTCCGCCTCCCTTGCCTCCTCCCAACCCGCAACAGCACTTACAACCCCCTCCAGGGCAAGTATTTGCACAGCAGGGTGCGATTAATCCCCCTTCTTCTCAAAGAAGGCGGAGAGGCAACCAGAACTCATCTGCCCCCGGTAACCGAGGACCCAATTCTGGTATGGACCCTAACACTAGCAACCAGCCTCAGGGCATTCCGCCCAGGCCGGACAGGTAGCTTCGCACAAACAAGCCCTGTTCGTGTTGCGGTGTTTACGGTCACTACACTCACGATTGTCCTCTCTTACCCCAGATGCGACAGATGTGGGAGTCTCAAGCCACATTGCGCGGACAACACGCCTCCCCTCACGCTCCTCCTAATATGGCCACTACCCAGCCAGCTGTGTTCACTGATCCTTTCCCTCAACAGGGATTCGTGGCTACCCAACCCCCCGACAGCCATGCAGCCACACCCTCGTCCATTTCTGGTTCCTTTGACTACCAGATCCTTATGATGCGCTCCGATCCGTCCCCTTCCGTCGACCTTCACCTTCAAACTCGGTCTCGCCAGTACCCCATGCCTCCTGCTCAGTCTGCTCCCGAGCCTCCATCTTCAGGTTCTACAGAGCCTCTTTCGACATCCAGTGGCCCCTTACACATCCCTCAACCCAAAGTCGAGGTTCACCCAAAGATTCCAAAGGGTCCCTTACGCCGAAATGCTGCCTCCGGTCGAGCCGCTCAATCGTACAGTATAGTAGATGATTTGGCACAATCCCCTGCCGCCATTTCCACACTGGAACTCCTCCAGTCGTGCCCTTCTCAAAGGAAGGCTCTACTATCTGCCGTGGGCGCTGTTGATCCTGCTGATGACCAAATGATTGTTTTCGACGCCACCCAATCGGACCACCCTCCTCTTCCTCCTTCCGTTGCTTTCCAAATCCCAGTCAAAATCCGGAACGCCACTGTATCCCGGTGTATATTTGATGAGGGGGCATCCACCTGTGTGATGTCCGCTTCGGTTTGGAAGCAACTCGGATCCCCTGAGTTGGCCCCTTCCACGATCACCCTTCGAGCGTGGGATGGTCATGCCTCCCACCCTATTGGCCTGTTTCGTAACTGTCCCATCACCCTCGCCGGTAAGACTGTTTGCGTTGATGTCGAAGTCATTGACGCCCCTCTAGACTACAACATTCTATTGGGGCGAAGCTACACCTATGCCATGTCTGCTGTCCCATCCGCGGTCTTCCGCAAGATGTCTTTTCCACATAACGGGAAGATAGTCACCATTGACCAGCTATCGTATCATGAGCCGCCGTCTCAGTCCTCCTCCGAGACGACCATCTCTTCTGTAGCCAACAAGCAAACCGTCGATTCCTTGACCAGTGTCTCCCCCGGCGTTTATAAAGATTCCACCCTGCTTGGTACTTTTCCTCACCTTCCCCCCCCTCCTGTTACTGATCCCAGCTTGTCGGATATTTGCATGATGCAATCATCTCAGGCTGCCCATAAACGGCCTGCCTCGGCTAGTCCGCACCCTCCCCCCCGCCATCCGCAACCCGCTCCTAGCCATTCATCTCCGCCAGCCGGACCTCCTCCTTCCGGCCCTCCCCCTACAGCTGGTATCCCCGAACCTCTTTATCCTCCAGGCTCGGTCCCCCCCGGCCTTAACCATCTTGGAGCCGTACCTCCCGGTCACTACCCTGCTGGACAGATCCCCTTCTTGGCTCCCCCTCCCGGAGTATATTCTGTCCCCGTCATGGCCACCCTCTCTCTCCCTAACTTGACCTTGGGTATTCCGGTTTGGTACCTTGACCCCCCAGCCGCCACCCCCCCCGGTCACCCCAAACCTTACATGGCTTTGACACCGGTTCAACCGGTCCCCCTCGCTTCCTCCATAGCCACTGTGCCCCCAGCACCTCCACAGGACCCTTCTCCTGTTGGGTCGGCTCCCGGGAAGAAAGGCAAAGCCCGCAAGGGGGCAACCAAAGACCAAACCACCACAACCACCCCGGCTCCTCCTCCACCCCCGAAGCCTTGTGCCTTATGTGATGTCATTGGTCATGCCACCCATGCTTGTCCCGAGTTACCTCGTATCCGACCCATGGTAAAAGTCGCGTTCCCCGACACTATAGTCCCAGACACTCCCACTCCTTCTTCGACCGTCCCCAAGAACCCCAAGACTCTCCGCACCAACAAGCCCTGTGCTTTGTGCGGTGTCCATGGCCACTACTCCCATTATTGTCCTCACCTGATGCATTACCGTGCCTCCCTTGAGGTGATCCGCGAGTATGAGGTTGAACAAAATCAATCCGCCTCTCCCATCCTCGCGCAGTATGCTTCAGGCCAGCCTGAGGATCCCCCCGCTCCCATCCACATCCCCCCCCCTGATGTTCAGATGACGGAGTCTACAGTCACCATCCTTTACATATCCTCCTCTGCCCGACACTCGGAGCCTAGCCCGCCCGCAGCCTCCCCTGTTGTGTCCCTTGATACTCGAGAACACTCCACTTGTGTCTCTGTTGACCTCCGCAGCCCGAGTCCTCGCCAGGTTACCAATAGCACTCATCCACCACCTTGTTTGAGTCTTGATCATCCTGCCCCTTCCTCTTACCCTTACCGCTCGATGACTTCTGTACCCTCACGCTGCCGTCATTGCCTTTCATCCCCTCATTTATTGTCTTGTCACCCCATTCTGCAGGACCCCCCGTCCACACCCTTTATCGGTTACGCCGATGGTGCAAGTCGCTACTCCAGGAATCTTGCCTCGGCAGGGTGGGCCATCTTCACCCCCTTGCATGACCTCGTTCTGTCTAACGGGGTATGCATTGGTTCTACCACCAACAATCAGGCCGAATATGATGCAGTGCGCGGCCTATTAGCTGATGCCCTCTTGCATCGCATCCGCCATCCGCACGTTCATTTGGATTCCTTGCTTCTTGTAATGCAACTAAATGGTGTTTATCGTGTGCATAACCCTGTGCTGTTTAGACGCTATTTACGAGTAAAAGTCTTAATACGTGCGTTTGAAACCATAACTTTCAACCATGTACCCAGAGACCAGAATCACTAAGTAGATAGTATTGCAAACCATGTTCTAGATTGGCATTTATCACACACAATTCATACAAGACAATAACATTAAATCAACCATCAAAAGACGATGCATATCCATAATATGTGTCGCAAACCATATATTGATGAGTCCATTTACTCTGATACATACGACATGCCCATAGCATGTTCCAAAAACTGGGGGCACCATACGCCCCCACACACATATACATCCGACATGCCCATAGCATGTTACAAACCAAAAACAAAAACTGGGGGCACCATATGCCCCTCCCTACACTATAGGAGGCACCCCCTGCCCATACATACATCAAAGGGGGCACCATATGCCCCTAATCACTATCTGGAGGCTCCCAGGCCAATGGCTCTGCCCCTGCAGCATGTAGATCACGCATAGTTTGACCAGCCATCGCCATGCGCCGCATGATACCTCGCCACTCCGAGGGGAGACCAACACATGGCTCTATGTACTGGTCGTCTAAATCCTTCCACCCGCGCTCTGATACTCCGGTCAACAACTGCTCACATCTACGGCGGATGTCCTCCAGTAGGGCGGCTGCACCATCATTCTGCATTGTTCTCGATCCACTCGGACCCGTAGCTCCAGACGCTGCCGGTCGTCCCATATATCCGGCCGGTTTTACCGGTGCTATATCTGCATACCAAAAGTCCCTGAATCAGTATCAGTATTTACTATTCAAAAACTTTAAACATGCCCATATAAGAATAACAATTTGTCACTTACCATCGGGCCCCCAAACTCGACCAGCCGGAAGTGGCAAATCCGGATCCCCATAGTAGCTCATCCCACTATAAGGGTAGTCGTCTATGTACAACGGCATCCGATCCCAATGGGCAAAGAACTCCGGTCGAAATGTTCGCCCGACCGCCCCTCCTCCTCCTTTGCAGAGTAGTCGTCCCCAACGACGCATCCTGGGCTCTCTCGGGCCCCCATCTGGAAGATGCACACGAGGCCTCAAGGTCGGGATCTTCTCAAAGAAGAAGGCGCACAACAAAGGCCCATATGAGCAATCATGATTCACCTGCCGCCTGCATAGCGACAACTGTCGCTTTAGCGACACCAACATCATTTGGGCCCACCCAAAGTAGGTCCCACTCAACACACCCTCCACTATCATCATCTGCCCACCGGTGATGTGATGGAACGCCTGGGTGCCCAGGATTCGCAGCACAGCTGCGGCCACTGCACGGGTTTCTAGCCTCTCTAGATCCCCGATCGATATCCGAGTCCCCTTGACTTGGAACCCCGGTCGACAAAGGCGTTCCACAAACTCCATGATATGCCGCCCCCGCGGCAACACTGGCTGCGTGTCTCCCACTATCCCCAATGGTGGGAGGCCGGTCAGGAAGTACACATCCTGGACCGTCAGTTCGATCCTGTGCCCCTGCACTACAAAGATCTCCTGATCTGGATCCCAATAACTGATAATCCGGGCCAGTAATGGTTCCCCTGCTCTCATCAACGGGTTCTCCACAAACTTGAGAACCCCAAATCTGGCCAATACACGACAAACGCCCTGATCCGCCTGGATCTCCGCCCGAAGTGTTCCCAGATCCCTCTCTCTCCAGTTCACCCGTAACTCTGCCATACCTGCACAAACACATTCTTTTTTTCAGGGTACAGATCGGGCAAACCATAACCACACACCAAAACCCAACTCCCAGCCATCAAACAGCACCAAGCCCCCCTCCTCTCCCAGGTCGCAGTTTTCTGCCCATTTCTGGACCAGGTCGCACTTTTTGCCCTCAAACCTGCGTCCTGGGTTGCACTTTTTGCCCCAAAAAATGCGACCCGGCCGTAGAGAGGAGGGAGGGGTTGTTTCTGGGGTGTTGGACCCTAAACTGCAAATCTAATCCATCAAAATGCAAGAGCAAGGTTAGGCCTCTTACCTCCAACTGACAGATCTCGAATCCAACGGTCGGTTTGTCCGCTACGTTCGCCGCAAGATTTAGGGCCTTCTCTCCTCTCCACATTCACCACAGCAACAATAGCAAATGAATGATTTTGGAGGGAAAACCGCCTCATTAAAAGAGAACCCCTGTTTCTTCTTTCGACTGCCGCGACCACACCGTAGCCCCGTTCGACGAACCGTCAGCACCGCTGGATAGATCTCACCGAGCTCTCAAATGGGTTTTACTTAGTTTTTGGTGATTTGATACTTCACCCGGACACATTTTTTCCAGGAAGGGTCACTTCACCACTCCTTAAAATCGAATTTCCTCACTTACGACACTTGTACTTGGGGCACCACATCGCCCCCTTACTTTTCCATGTTCGTGTTGATTTTCGTCATGAGTGCCCACTTTGTACTCATGTTTCTATGACCCCCCATTGGGGCCTTTACTGTGTGGCAGCACTCTACAGTCGCCCTTGTTTAGAGCATCCAAGTCGAGTCATCATTGCCTTCATGGAGTCTATCCTGCGTCCTTTTGCACCCCACTATAGCCCTCCATCCTTCTTTTCTTGATTACTCCCTTGTGTCGCATATCATGACCTTCGGTCCCACTGTCCCTTATCCCTTTCGATATTGTGTCAGTCGCTGCCATGTCATTCATGCCCTTTATGCTCTAACAAGGGAAGTCGTCCATTCGCCACTCCATCCTTCCCCTTTCCACTATCATCATTGGTGTCAGTCTGTCTGTCGCTCTATTGTTATTCTCTCGTGCCTTAGTTGAGGGTCTCTCATTGCCTCACCTACGGCGGACCTCCTTCTGTCGACATCAGCGCATTTATTCCAGAAGCAAGGTCTAGAGGGCGGTGTACCTTGGTTCCAGCTTCCACTCTTGTTCGGTGCCTCGGATCAGGCAGGGGGATCTCTCACTTCCCTTTGACTTGATTGCTTCTCCAACTCCTTTCAGCATGATCGAGATTCGTATACTGGACAGTCCAGTGACCCAGCAGCAGCTCTTGATGATTCCCGGGCGTGTGTGAGATGTCTCAGCCCTCATGAGGGGGTGGCCCTGCAGGCAGCCCCCCACATGCCCGGATGACCTCTTCATTGCAGCCTTTGATGCCGCTCCCGCTTTTGATGATGTTGGCCTTAGCCACTTGCAGCACCTCTATGATTTGCATGTATCAGTCAGATTTTGTGAGCCCTTCCCCATTTACAGGGGGCATTTGGGTTGTATTTATCTCATGTACTCAGATGATCTTGTACTAGTCCTGGCTGTTATCCCAGGCACAACATGTATGTGAGACTATTCATTGTATTTTTATCTGGCTCTTGATTATGCCAGCTGTCCTCTATGGTTCGGTCCCTTGTTCACTGGACACACTATTTTTTTGTACTTTGTCACGGCGGGCATAGGTATGCCTCCCCCGCCGCCTTCAGCACAGGTACCCTCTCATAACAGAGACTTGTTGCACCTGCGAGTCTCGTCTCCTCAGGGTCTAGTCCTTCAGCACACTATCTACCTCATATTTCTCCCTCTGACATACCCTTTTGTTGTCTAGTGATTGTTTTCTTACAACGTACTTCGGTCATACGATTTGCTCCTGACACTCGCACGCTGGGGGGCAATCTGTTACACCATTTTTTGGTCATCTAACCCTTCATCATTAGATGGACCCAAGTACACCATGTAAGACCAGTTTTACCCTAAGTAAAACTGCTTTCACTATGTTAATTAGGAAACCCCAAAAGGAATAATTAATTAAACCATAATTTAATTATTATTCCCAGTCATGTTTAACCCAAAAACAAAGAAATTAATGAGATAAACCCATAGTTATCTTATTATTTTCTATAAATAATTATTTAAATAATATTCCTTGTTAAATATGACCAAATCAACCACCATTAATCAACTAAATCATTATTTAAGAGGCTGATTTCAATGGATCTGAAAGGGAGGTGACAGATCTGGAAAAGAGGGGGCTGAAGCTCTGAAACCGACGGCTGAAACAGCTAAAAATATTCCACAAAAAGTGGAGGGTACTAAAGCCCTAAGGGGCTGGGTTCCCACTTAGATGAGTAAAAACAGATCAGATCTTGGTCAAGGCGGGCGAGACGAGGAGAAGTTTGGAGAAGACCACAGCGAGCGCGACGAGAACCCGGAAAAATTGCGAGAAAAAATCTTTGGAAAAAAGGCGAGGGTCGCGAGGTTCGACGTGCGAGTTAGGAGTCGCGAAACCGAACGAAAAGTGCGTCCGGAGTGGCGGGTTTGGGCCAAAGGTGCGACCCCCGTTACGTAGTTGTCTCGGCGGCAGATTTTCAGAAAAGTTGCCGTCTCAGTTGCGGCTGGTGTCGCTTACCTGCGCAATAGGGCCAGAAACACACGGAAGTTAGAAATTTTAAGTTTTAGGGTTTTATGTGAGAAAAATGACATAAAAAGAGGAAAACTAAGCAGCTGAAAAGAAGCCCTAGGGCCTGAAGTAGCTGGATATGCAGGAATATGAAAAACGACAGCGGTCGTAATTTAAAACCCGTGTGGAGTCGCCATTTGTTAGTATGAATTCTTTGTCAAAGCGTACGAAAAAGAACCACTTTAGCTACGCATAACTAATAGCCCTAACAACAATAATGGCTGCAAAACATCTTCAGATCTGCAATTAGTAGTTAAAGTGCTGCAACAAACAGATCTATAAATGGAAAGACATTAAGCAGTAAAGTAAAGAGTTTGCTCCATGCATCCAACGGACAAGACAAGAACACGTTTTTTGAATGAATTTTTATATTACAGGGCACCTAGGAGGAAACAAGAAGGTGTATCCAGATCTCCTCAATGGGATGGGTTCTTTGTAGTCCTCAGCACTTCAGATCTAAGCTTTCTCTCTCTTGTAGGTG
This sequence comes from Pinus albicaulis, assembly GCA_034641835.2. Classification (NCBI taxonomy): domain Eukaryota; kingdom Viridiplantae; phylum Streptophyta; class Pinopsida; order Pinales; family Pinaceae; genus Pinus; species Pinus albicaulis. Next base: position 138,182,202 of record CM076572.1, on the reverse strand, counting down.
TAGAAAACCCAATGCAGAAGGTAGAGCTCAATGGGAGCAAAATGGCGGAAAAATGAGACCAAGTGTATAGATCCAGAGTGATCTAATGGGCAACAAAAGGTGAAGAATGAAGGGGGAAAACCCTCCTATTTATAACAAAATATTGGGTCATTCTAGATCTTGGTGCATGATTAAAATAATGTTAATCAAATCTAGATCCACCTCTATGGAATATTTTATTATTATTTGTTGGAGGGAAAGGGACTTTGACTTGGGTCAAATCCCTTGATTAGTGAGGAATAAATAAATAAATGATTTATTTATCCTTTTAAGGAAGTGGTTGGGATATAATCAAACAAATAATGATTTATTTAATTAAGAGTGGTTGAATTGGTCATATTTAACAAGGAATATTATTTAAATAATTATTCCTAGAAAATAATAAGATAACTATGGGTGTATCTCATTAATTTCTTTGTTTCTGGGTTAAACATGAATGGGAATAATAATTAAATTATGGTTTAATTAATTATTCCTTTTGGGGTTTCTTTAATTAACATGGTGAAAGCAGTTTTACTTGGGGTAAAACTGGTCTTACATGGTGTACTTGGGTCCATCTAATGGTAAAAGGTTAGATGACCAAAAAATGGTGTAACAACAGGCTTTGGCCATTTTTTATATAAGCATAAATGTAATTTCATTTTGTAGGGAGAAGGTGATGGAATAGAAAACATTAGTTCGTTCCTCTCCCTTTTTTACGTTGTCTATGTATTGAATGTTGATTTTCACATTTTATCTGCAGTCTCTGGGGGAAACGCATTTTCCTTTGTTATTGTTGTATTCATAAATTCCAACATGGCATCAGAGCAGGTCTAGGCTCTCAGTAAAAGAACAAGCTCTCTTTACTAAAGAATCTCTAAGATTTTTTTGTAGAAGAAAAAGTCTCCAGCATTCAGAAGGTTTCTCTTTTATATGATCAAGAAGATTTTTTGTTTAACACAGTCACGATGGCAGTAGTAGGCACGAGCCTGAAAAATCCACAACTATCACAGTTTAATGGGAAGAGCTATGATTATTAGGCCATTACAATGAGGGCCCTGTTTGCTTCACAAGATATATGGGAGCTGGTGGAACAAGGTTTCCAAGAACCAATAGACGCAACAACGATGGTTGCTTTGACAACAACAAAAAGAGACTTGTTGAGAGATAATAGGAAGAATGACTCCAAAGCCCTCTTCTATCTCTATCAAGCAGCACACGAGAGTATATTCCCAAGGATTGTAGCAGCAGCAAAGTCTAAGGAGGCTTGGGATATCCTCAAGACAGCCTATCAAGGTATGGAGAAAGTGAAGACACCAAAATTGCAAATGCTAAGGAGAGATTTTCAAACTCTCTGTATGAAAGAGTCTGATAACATAGAATCATTCTTCACTCACGTGATTGGTTTGGTTACCCAGATAAGGTCTCATGGAGAGACACTTGAGGAAAGAAGAATAATGGAGAAAATCTTGAGAAGTCTACCCTCAAGATTTGATGCCATAGTATTCAGTAGATGAGATGCATGCATCCCTGATGTCACATGAACATAGACTGAACAGAACAACGAACTCCTCATTTGAGCATGCTTTCAAGACACAAATGTCTTTTGGTCTAGGTAGAGGTCAAGGAAGATCAAATTACCAAGGAAGAGGAATAAGCCCACAGAGAGGTGGAAGAAACAACCTTACAAGAACAAGTGGAAGCGGAAACAATCATAATCAAAGTGAAGGCTCAAGCCAACACCAAGCACAACGATAAAGGTATGATAAATCCCAAGTCCAATGTCATTATTGTAAAAAGTATGGTAATTATGCCAATGAATGTAGAAAGAAACAAAATGACATGAATAATAGGAAAAATGAAAATTTTTCAAAAGAATATAAGAACCAGAGTAATGTGTTTTTAACATGTAATGTAGCACAATAAAAACATGAAGATGTATGGTTCTTAAACTCAAGTTGTAGTAACCACATGACTGGAAACATAGAAATGTTTACCAATCTAGATGAAAATGTGAAGTCTAAAGTGACAACGGGGACTGATAGCAAAGTCTCTGTCATGGGGAAAGGAAGAGTGTCAATACTGACAAGGAAGGGAGAAAATAATTTTGTGCCAGATGTATATTATGTACTTGGCCTGAAATGTAACCTTCTACGCATTGGACAGCTCGTGCACAAGGGCTACAATGTGTTTTTTAAGAATGATGTGTGTACAATCATGGACATACCTCCAAGTAAAATGGTCATTGCAGAAGTGCATATGACAAGGAATAGGATGTTTCCTCTCAAGCTCAGAACAAACTTGAAGGAAGGAGGTGTGGTAGTAGCAGTCACACAAGAGGTCTTTCAAGAAGAAGTGAAATAATAAAATTGGTTATGGCATTTGAGATTTGGACATCTCAATTTTGGAGGTTTGAACCTCCCGCATAGAAAAGGAATGGTAAAGGATTACCACTCATTGAGAAACCAGACAGCCTATGTGAAGGCTATATCTTGGGAAAACAACACAGAGAATCATTTCTAGCAGGAAAGAGTATAAGGGATAATTCACCCTTGGAGATTGTCCACTCAGATTTGTGTGGACCAATGCAAACACCATATTTAGCTGACAATGTTTATGTTTTAACATTTATAGATGATTATACACGAAAGACATGGGTTTATTTCCTAAAACATAAGAGTGAAGTGTTTGAACAATTCTACCACTTCAAAGCTCTTGTTGAGAAGCAGAGTGAGCACTACATCAAAGTGCTAAGAACTGATAGAGGTGAAGAATATATATCCAAATATTTCCTACGTTTTTGTAGGGAAAATGACATACACAAGCAGTTTACTACAAGGTACACACAACAACAAAACAATGTTGCATAAAGGAAGAATAGGACCATCATGGACATGGTCATAATTATGTTGAAGGCAGAGCATTTTCCAAATGAGTATTGGGTTGAAGCTGTAAATTGTGCAGTGTATATTTTGAATAGATGCCCAACCAAAGCTATTATGAACAGAGTTCCGGAAGAAGCATGGAGTGGAACAAAGTAGTTTGTCACTCACATGAAAGTATTTGGATGTGTGGCATATCAACATGTCCCAGATCAACTAAGAAAGAAATTTGACAGCAAGGGGGAGAAGTGTATCTTTTTTGGATACAGTGATGAATCCAAGGCCTACAAACTCTATAATCCATCAACCAAGAAAGTTATAATCAACAGAGATGTGCAGTTTATTGAAGAAGAAGCTTGGGATGGAAGCTTCGAGAAGACAATGGATGTGAAGACATGTGTGTCTCATGAAGAGCAAGAGGAATTGATTTCTGAAAATAATTCCTCCATGATGGCTCCTCCTCCACCTACACAAGCACAAAAGATCACCATAAGCAGGAAATAAAAAATCCTTGAGAAATCAAGGAAGTTCTTCTCCAAGAACACCACAGGGATCAGAAACTCCCTCGAGTTCAAGTGGAACTCCAAGCACACCAAGAAGACAAAGATTCATAAATTTGAGTAAAATTTATGAGCAAGAAGTTGATAATAATAATGGTCTGAATTCTTTATTTGCTTTGTTTTTTCATGTTGATGACCCAATTCATTTTGAAGATGTAGTAAAAGAATAAAAATGGATTGAAGCAATGAATGAAGAGATGGTGCAATAGAAAATAATGACACATGGGAGTTAGTGGACCTCTCAAAAGGTAATGAAGTCATTGGAGTAAAATGGGTCTCTAAGACCAAGAGTAATGTTGAAGGAAATATTGAAAGGAATAAAGCAAGAATTGTTGTGAAATGCTACAAGCACCAACAAGGAAGAGATTATGAAGAAACCTTTGCACCTATTGCAAGGATGGAAACAGTAAGAACAATGTTGTCCATAGCAGCACAACAAAATTGGAAAGTCTACCAAATGGATGTGAAATCAGCATTTATGAATCGAGTGTTGAAAGAGGAGGTACATGTTGAACAACCTCCAAGCTATGAGATTGAAGGCCAAGAGCACAAAGTATGCAAGTTAAAGAAAGCTATTTATGGGCTGAAGCAAGCACCAAGAGCATGGTACAACAGAATTGATGCTTACCTGACAGAAAATGGGTTCAAAAAATGTGATGGTGAACCCACACACTACATTAAAGAAAATGATGTAAGACCCTTATTTTTGTTATACATGTAGATGATTTAATTTTCACAGGCAATGAAGTTTCTGTCATTGTTGATTTTAAAGCAGTCATGAAAAGTGAATTTGAAATGACTAACTTGGGTTTATTGAGATACTTATTAGGCATAGAAGTAAAGCAAAATGAAAAGGGGATTTTTATTTCCCAAGGAAAATATGTTGTGGAAGTTTTAATGAAATTTAACATGTAGAACTGCAAAGCAACAGTAACTCCAAATTTCATGGGGTTGAAGTTAAGCAAAGAATATTGCAGCAAAAATGTCAATCCGACATTGTACAAGAGCATAGTTGGTAGCCTAATGTGTTTGACTACAACTAGTCCTGATATTATGTATGTTGTAAGTTTAATTTCCAGATTCATGGAGACACCAAAGGAGACACATTGGCAAGCAGCCAAGAGAATTTTAAGGTATGTGAATGGAACAAAGGAGTATGGTGTTCTATACTACTCAACTAATAATTCTAAATTAATTGGTTACACTGAAAATGATTGGGCTGGAAGTGTAGATGATAGAAAGAACACATCTGGGTATGTGTTTCATTTGGGATGAGGAGCCACTTCATGGGCTTCCAAGAAGCAACCAGTAGTTGCTTTATCAACAGATGAAGTAGAGTATGTGGTAGCAACAACAGCAACATGCCAAGAAGTATGGATGAGAAGGATGATGAGATACTTATGTCATGAGCAAGACAAAGGAACCACAATTTATTGTGATAATAGCTCAACAATTGCATTATCAAAGAATTCTGTTTTCCACAAGAGAACAAATCATATTGATGAAAAATATCATTTTATAAGAGAATTGGTTAACAATGGTGAGATTGTTTTGCAACATTGCAGGAAAGAGGAACAGTTTTTTGATATCCTCACAAAGCCATTAGCACAAAAGAGTTTTGAGTATCTCAAAAAATGTCTTAGAATGATTGATGGCGACAATTTTTATTAAGGGGATTGTTGGAATTTTAGTCCCAACTACCGCCATGAATAAGAAGTGGTGCAGCCCACAATTCCATCAATTTTGACAGCAGAGAAGGACAACGGCAGATCCAAGAACCAGTGGTGTTTCATGTAAAAATACCAAACAACAGAGTACCCAGCCTTACATTTGTGTTTATTTCTTACCTGCCACATTACTTATCATTTTTCCCGTAGGCGTAGCCCACAACTTTTATGTTTTAACTCTCAAGCCTTTCGCCAATGTTAAGTTTTTGCCGATGCGATATTGGTGGGATCCACTTACCTCCACCACACTTTGCAAACACATGAATTCCCTTGTTATTTTGCCTTTCCTTATCTTTCCGCCTTACCGCACTTCCAAACGTTTAAGTGCCTGCAACCCACACTTCAAAAATCTTAAGTCTTAACCTCAAGCCTTACTGCATGTTATGTTATTCTACCACCGATGCGATTTGGCAGACCCACCAACCTTTACTGCATTTGCAAACCACTGCAATCCTTTGTATTTCACGTACCACACTTACCTTTGTTTAGGCCACCTGCAGTGCACACTTCAAAAGTTTTACCACTTACCTTTCCACAATCACAAGCTATGTTATTTTGGGTGCGATACGATATGTGCCATGTCACTGTCTCACATCGCAGCCGGCAACCTTTTGTGTTTAACCGTAAAGTTCCGCAAGTTATGTTATTTGTTTTGTGATGCGATATCACTGTCGCATATCACGATCACCAAGATTTAATTTTATGACAAGTTTCCCACATGTTATGTTATTTTGGGTGCGATGTGATAAGTTCCACGTCACTATCGCACATCGCAACCTGCAAATTTTAAAGGATAGCGCCGAGAGTTAAAGTTTGAAATCGTTGAATTGCGTGGATGCGATGTGGACCAGAACCACATTGCATATAATTTGAGATCCGACGGTTTGTGTTTTTTAATGCGTTTTCACGTATTTTTGTGTATAAGAAGAAATACGGCCTGCGTGCGAATTAAATGTAGAAATGGGTCTTTTGATAGCCCAAGGACAAATGTTGTTGAACGTCCGTTCATAATTGAACAACATTGATTAGATTTAGGTTTTAAAGGCTTCGACCATTTTTTATATAAGAAAAAATGTAATTTCATTTTGTAGGGAGAAGGTGATGTAATAGAAAACATCAGTTCGTTCCTCTCCTTCTTTTACGCTGTCTGTGTATTGACAGTTAATTTTCGCATTTTATCTGCAGTCTCTGGGGGAAACACATTTTCCTCTGTTATTGTTGTATTCAAAAATTCCAACAATGAATATCTGATTGAATGTACCTTCAGATAATCCTTCCCTCCCCATAGACAATGTTTTGCCAAAGTCTGGAATTCAGGCTTTGTTGTGGTGCAATTTCCATGTATTCGATATCTCGTTGTACAATGGGTCATTGTGCATACATTTAATGTATTAGTTGTTTATGGTGCGTATCACATAAATGTCTTTAATTATAATATCTCTAGTACATACCAAAGGTAATAGGTTATTAACCTATAAGGTTTTAGTTTTTTTTTAATCTTAGTGTCCTTTTGATATTTTTCAGCCTCAGCTAAGATTTCTACAGTTTCTTTCGCATTTTCTGTCGCTTATTGGTGCATTTTTCCGTCTGAATGCTCGTATGAATCATTTCGTTGGATTCCACAGGTACCTCATTTTAGAGAGCATTGATTATTCGTTCTTGTTGTACGCAAAGGCGAGAGTCATGTGGCTTGGGCTTCGACATGCAAAGAATATTTACCAAATTCGGCTGAATTTGGCTAAAGAATTCGAAATTCTCATAATTAAGCTATTAATACGTTTAATCGTTTAAATAATTATATTTTTTTTAGTACAATTCAGATATTATACCCTAGCTTCGAAATTCTTCTTGTTGTTAATCTATTTTTGGAGGACTTCGAATTCAAGGCCCTTTCTTCAGCTCTGTTCCAGTAAAAGTTTTGGAAAAGGTTTGTAGATGACACTTTTGTCTTCTCGCCTCATGGCAAGGAAATGCTAGATCTCTTTTTCCTTCATCTTAATAGTCAATCTTTCTCTATAAAATTCACCATGGAATATGAGATTGATAGTAGCCTTCCTTTCCTTGACATTCTTATTTCAAGAAAGGTTGATAGTTCTTTCTCCCATCAAGTTTTTTGAAAGATAACTCATACTAATAAATATCTCCACGCTAGTTCACATCATTTCCCTGCTCAGAAATTAGGCGTCCTCAACACCTTAGCCACTAGGATGTTGAGAATCACTGATGAGTCCCACCTTGAAAGAGAAAAGACACACCTCCTGAATGTATTTTTAATAATGATTATAGTAGTTCCCAGGGAATTCTAGCTTTTCTTAAAGCTGAAAAAAGGTCCTATAATTAAAAATAAAAGAGCCTAGTTAATGGTCCTGTAGTGTGTGCCTTCCTTTCATTCATGGAACCACTGATAGGATAGCTAGGATCCTTAAGAAGCATAAGGTTTATCCGTCATTCAAACCCCTTAACATTTTTCGTAGCTCTCTCAAATCTGCTAAAGATCTGGTAAGTCCTAGGGATGGAAAATGTGTTTACATCATTCCATGCTCTTCTGGGACACCTTATATTGGTGAATCTGGTTGGTTTATAAATCAAAAGATTTGTGAGCATGATGCTCACATTAAGCATGACAAATCCCACTCCTCTACCTTAGTTGAACATGCATAAAATACTAACCATCATATTTGCATCGAAGAGGCTAAGGTTATTGTTAGGAACGGCCATTTTCATCACCGTAAGTTAAGGGAGGGCTTAGAGATTGAAAAAAGACCCGTTAATCTCAATAGAGATGACGGTTGGAATATTAGCAGGTACTAGATCCCTGCCTTATATTCCTGATTGTTGTTATTTTCCACCCCTTCCTGCCTTCATTTTTTGCCTTAGTTTTTTTGTTCCTTCGTTGATTGTCGATATTTAATTTATTTCTTTCACTATTTTTCACCCTGTTTTCTAAAAAAAAACATATTTTTAAATCTAAAATCGCATTAACATAATCCCAACAATTATTATTTAATATTATAAAAATTTAATCCAAAGTTATTAAAAAAATTCACCAAAAAAGATTTAATTTGAATATTAAAAAAAAAAAAAAATTGTAATTTGAATAAAATTAATCCTTTTATTTATTCCCTTGGGAGTCAAACTAGTTGTTATTCCAACACCTAGTTTAGCCATCTCTACATCTATTTAAACTCAATTTCTCGGTCTCATATCTCACCCAGTCTTGATAATGAACCACACTCGTTAGTTCAAATGCTTCTGCAATATTCTATTGCATGTGATTATTACCGAAAGAATTCTAAAAATTTATGATGGATCACATAAACCTGAATTCTAAAACCAATTATAATTATTAATTATCAAAAATTATTAATTATTGTTAACAATTATTAATAATAAATGTGGTTGATATAGGCATATAGGCGTTTATTAGCCACATTTAGTAATGTGATTGTGCTAGTTTATATGATCATATGGAATGTATGTTTTTATTTTTTAATTTAAATAATTTTATCAATGCATATGAAAATATATTTGTTTCAATGTTAAATAACTTATTAATGGTTTTTAAAAAATCAAAATATTTTATATTTCATAATAAAAATTGCCTCGTTCATTTTTTAATATGAGAGAATCGTTGATGTCATTTGGAATAATATGTAAGTTTGACTTGAGGCCAAGGTTATTCATTTACCTAAAAAGATACAAATTTTGTGTTAAGTTTATACAAATTTATACAATATTAAATACATAAACAACTTTGTGCACTTAACCTAATGTTTCAATTTGTACATTAAAGAGAGAAAATAATCTATCCAAAGGAAATGAGGTTAAAAAAAAGGGAAATTTTCTAATATTTTTGAAAAAATAACATTTTTTAGTAGTTATAAATTGTATACTCCCAAATGTTTTCCTTACTAATTTTTAGGTAGTGGAATTATTTTCCTTATCAAATGAATTTGAATTCGAATTCCAACTTGAACTTGGTAACTATGATGCAAATTCGATGTTCCCCATACGACGATGACCTCATTCGGGATATGGTTGAGGTTGAACAATTCGTTGGACATTTCTCGAATCTTTCGGCCTCCGAATTTCATCCCGTTACATGTGTTGATTCTGATAAGGTCTTTCATTTGGGTGGTCATGTGAAACATTCTCTTGTTTTTTTTTTATACACATATGATGAAACTTCCTTCATAGAACAATTCAATTCAGTCCGCGGAGAATATCCAAAAGTTGGTTTTTCGGGTCGATGTGTTTTGGGGGTTGTTGGGTTGAGACAATGTGCCCTCATCTATAGGTGGGAATATATGAGTATGAAAAATTATCAAATGAAGGATTGGGTGGAGAACCATTGGTTCCCCATACTTAATTACAAGCCTAAAACTAGCTCTTTATTTCACATGTAACAACCTCCTCCCACACTGAACCAAGCTTAGCGATCCATTACAGTAAATATGTGACGAAGCATTCCTATGATATTATTAAGCATACTATATCACCTTAAGGAAGTGGAATCGATAAAAAAAAAAACCTTATTTCCCTTCCTTGGGTGCTACAGGACCCCTAAGGACTAAACCACCCTTCTAGGTGTCCAAACCCTGAGTTAACATGCCTTTTCACTGATATGGATTCTGATTCACGTGCACAAGAATGCATCCATCTGAATATAGGCCTATGGTTTCATGCATGACCACTACAAGGGTGCGATTATAGACATTTTCAACTAGTTTTTTGCATGATAATGCAAAATCTGTGCCGCCTTTTTAGGGCTAGACTCTACGTCACTGCCCAAAACTTCATGAAACTTCCAGAAATGATAAATAACATGATGGGAAGACATCTAATGAAAAATTTTAACAAGGAATTGACTTGAAAAATCCTAGCCATGATATAGATTTTGTCAAATGCATCATGATCATGTAATCTACAGGTCATAACAATAGATCTGAGCATAGAGACTTCATAGTTATCTAAGAATCGTCAAGAAGGATTTATTACCTCTCATAATAGTTTCAATATCATATATTAGTTCATACACTCATTTACTAATAAAAACATGATGAGAGCCATAACTCAAATCAGTCATAAACCATGTTTATAATCAACATAAAACCAACAGATCGACAACGATAGAACAACGATTATAATTACATAATAAAAAGAATATTTACACATAATAAACAAGACGAAAATATCTCTTATTACCTTATGCAAAAGAAAACTAAGCCAGGGAATTCCATGTACCACCCGACCATAGATTGGGTTGAACCACATCTTTCTTTCAGCTAATCACCCATGTTCCATATTCCAAGCATGAATGTGGTACTTACAAAAAAATAACCAGGGCTTCCTCAGGCTTTATCGTAATCCAAAAAGGGATTCCTAGGCCCCAGCCCTCATATATACAACTAGGCTTTACCACAATCCCTCCAAGGGATTCCTAGGCCCAAACAAGAAACATACACTACCAGGATTTACCACAATCCCTCCATATACCAGTTTAGGGATCACTAGGCCTATATAAGAATGGATGCCTCTGGATATCTCCACCTAAATAATATACACATATATAATAATATACACATATACAATTTTTCTCAACTAGCAAATAAAAGGATACGATGCCTACATCTGCAACAAGGGAGTCAAGAGGCTCACACCTCCAACCTCAAAAGTAATACCAGGATTCACCTCCTTCCCAGGAAGTCCAGAATCCACTGCCAAAGTCAAACATGTGTCTAATGTCCAATGTTATGATCCTGCGCCACTTTTCCTCTCAATGAACAATTATTGACTTATTATTCCAAGGAACACTCCTAATGTGCATCTGATTCCATTTGGAAATGAAAATTACCAAAAAACATCCATCACTTGCCTTCCCTTCTCTACTACACACTCCCTTGGGAAATTCGTCCACCCCCTTCCATGTAGTTACTCACCTTCCAAGTTCCCCGACATCCCCTTTCCTAGGTGATCCATCCTTTAGCAAGGTTTCCTCACATCGGAAGGTAAAAAAACCAAGGCATATCCCTACCTCAAAACCATCATATTGGTCATAGCATGCTCATGGAAATAAATGGACACTATTGGGTACCCATGTCTCACAATGGCTTTACTTCTGAAGTGCTTCACCAGAATATTTTTTCATGTTCCAATTACTTTTTTTGTTGCTGGTAATTTTTGTAGTCAGTTTCAATCACCCAACCGAGCATTTTCTTGATCTCTTGTACCAAGCACATAAATTCCATTAGATTAAAAATAAATTGAAATAAATTCACATCATAACTCATCGGTGGTTCGTCAATAAGGTACATTTACAATTTTTTTCACTTCCTGTCACAACAAGTCAAAATATATATTTGATGAAATCATCATGTATAAACATATCACAACCACTTAACTCAAAACGAAAACATCATAATCAAAATAATAGATCACATGTAATCATCATAAACCAGAATCATAGATCATGTGCATAATTAAAGATGAAATAAGATATTGATACTTATCCTTCAATCGATTCTTAGCTTCTACCTTTATACTTTGTCCTTTCTGTACACACAGTGCATCGATTTCCACACACGAAAAATACCCAGTGCCTTCTCTTCAACCATGTACACATACACAAATTGTGCATCACACACATACAACCACACACAACATACAACACAACACAATACATGCACTTACATCTTACATAAAACACATACACCTACACCCAACGTACAACACAACACATACACATACACCTGATGTATGACACATCACACACACCTACACCTAGTATACAACACAACAAAATACATACACCTACATCTAATGTACAACACAACACAATACACAAAAAATTACAACACAATAAATACACATGTCACGATACCACGAGTACACAATGCACATACATAACACCACACATACAAAAAACAACATGTATAACATGCACACAATACCACATGTACAACGTGTACACAATACCACTTGTACACAACACCACCTACACAGCATGTACACAACACCACCTGCACAACGTGTACCCAACACCACATGTACATAGCACCACATGAATTACATGTACACAACACCACATGCATGATGTTGTAGCCTAATTTGACTCAGCTAAAAGTCAAGAGAGGTTCTGAGAAATTCAAGGTTATTGAGGAATAGTTGTTAAAATTTCAAGAATACCTGTAATATGCTCGAAAGGATAACCACAAGCTCAACGAGGATTCATCATCACATGTGCACTGGAACCAAAACATAAGAAGCAAAGGCGTGAAGGAGTCGTGAACACGCGTGCAGAGTCCGACTAGTTTGTGTTTAGAGTAGTGCACGAGGGCACGTGCAGTTCAATGGGTCAAGTCAGAAAATGGAGAAAGTCGTGAGCACATGGGTTAAGTTGGAAAACTACAGTGAAGCAGAGATGGATGGTGAGGATCAAGTTGGAGAAATGATAGCGAGCGATGGACGAACCAGATCACATAAGACGGTTGGTGCATATCGCACATCAATGATTTTTGTGTTTATCGCTAAGTCTTTGAACGATAAGTGATTTAAGTTGCGATGCGATAAAGACAGGAGTTGGCGAGGCGATGCAAAGTATATCACACATCACATGCGATAAGGTTTATAGGAGATCATATAAATTGGAAATTAGTAAAGTCGCGAAGTGCAACAAAGAGCACAGATGTGATGTAGTTTCAAAGGTGAACTCCAAAGGATTTTAAATATGGATGTAAATCATTTCCCGTGTTAAATCACATCGGAGGAAAAGGAGGATGATAACGTAAAATCGATTAAACGCTGAAATGTGATAGAAAGTGGATGCGATGCATTCTTCAGAGGTGAATATAATATATTTCAAGTCCAAGTCTTGCAGTGGTTTATGAAGAAAAGGTTGAATGTAGGAGTAGACTCGGGTGGAAAACGACCCGACGCTACGTGCAGAAGTCTTAAAAGCGATTACGCCTTAGTAATAGAAGCAAGTCTAAACACAGGAAGAAATACTCAGGTATGTGACTCGATGCAGAGCAAAGGAGAAGAGAAGATGGAACTCAACAGGCACAAGAAGAACAGGTAGAGCCGGGTAGCAGGTGATATGATGATAGTGTTCAAAACGAAAAAATATGGGAAGAGTCGGGTGGAGATGCATTTATGCAGACTATTAGGACATCATAACCGAAACGGAAGGAGACACATCAGCAAAAAATCAAATTCAACAAAAGGATTATATGCCAAGTGTTATTTTGTTTTCTTTGTTAAGATTGAAGCTACAATGGTGTCCTCGATTGTAATGTAATAAGTAGTTTAACAGTTTTGGGCACTCTAGGAGTTTAAGAAGCTTGAGTAGTTACAAACTGCTTTTGTTTGTATTTAAGGAAGAGAGAAAGAGATAGGAGGGGTTCCAAGTTCTAGACCTCTTGGGGACTACATTTTGTACTTCTTTTTCTGATGGGTGAATGAAAGAAGAAACAAGTTTCCTACAACTGTTGATGGTGATTCGTGTTTCTTGTGCCATTTTATGAGGTTTCTTCCTTGAATGAAGTGAAGTAAAGAAGTAGCTGGTCTCTAATTTATGTTTTTAAGTACGATTTTAATAGCCTTAATAACCACTCATTCACTCCATCTCTTCTCCCTTCACAAATTCTCTTTGAAACTTAATAGTAATATATTTTGTGTTTACAACATATTATTTCAAGTTTCCCCTTTCTTCACAAACTGTCTCTGAAACATTAAAGTAATAAATGTTGTGTTTATAGCATGTTATTTTGAGTTTCACCTCTCTCCATGAATTTCCTGTGAAACTTGAAAGTAATAGATTCTATGTTTATAGCATATTACTTTTAGTTTCCCCTGTAGTTCTTCTTTTCCATTCAGATAGCAGCAGTCAATGGCATTATGAAATATTTTATTATTCAAGATCATTAAGGGTTTTATAAAACTAGTTTCCAGTGGGATAGAACTGAGACCTCATGCTAAAATTACTTCTGTGACACACTTTTAAAATTTCTTAAGCACTGGTTCCTTTCACAAACGAGGGATTGTCTCTTAAGATACAACATTTCCTGGTGTCGTTTCCAGGGATGAAGGCACAAAGTTATTTTTCCCTGGGTATTGAAATCTATTTCTTGATGGTGAACAAGATTTAGATACAAATTTGGTTGTTTATTATTCACCTGGCGACTCCACTGATGAAGGTTTCATTAGATGAGGAATTCTGCGGGCAAGAAAATGAGAAACCGCCATGGAAAATATAGATATGAGAGTTTGAACCTTTTAAAGGAATTTTTTTTTTCTCTATTAGTTTGGTGGTATATTTTCCCTTATATATCAAGAATATTGTTTCCTACTTTATATTCTCAGAGGATTATAAAGCCCAAAATGTACATTCTTTATTGGTGAAAGATGATTTTTCTTTCGATTGTATTATTGATCTTGACACAACTTTATCTCCTAAATATGAGAGGAGAGATGAATTTTTAATTACAATTACTAAAGATAATCTGTCACATTCCAGGCATAAAGGTGAGGATTCATCATATTTGGGCGATAATATTCTACCTCATCAGCAATCCACTTCTTTACAGCTTGGAACAAAGTGATTTTCAAACCCTTAGTGCTGCCCACAATTCTCCATCGGTATCCTTCAAAAGTGTTAGTACCTAAATCCACCTTAGGCTGAAGGAAGGCGGGATTCAGGGTAACACCAAACCACGCTCAGCCTCGTAGCTAGCCCTACGAGGACAGGAGAGGGCTCTCTCTGGGTCAATCTCAAGAAGAATGTTAAAAGGGCTTGAGATGACTAAAACAAAAACTGATCTTAGGCTAGATAAACAAATAGGAGGGTTTGATTTTGATTTTTAGAGGTTTTTGTTGGAAAAAGGGAAAAACAATTTTTGGGCTTGGGGATGAGGCCAAATCTTGCAGAGTTCAAGTTGGGGCAGGGTAGGCAATGACTTTGATGTCTTAGATCAGATGAATGGATTGAAAAGACTTCTGAGGAGCTGAAGAGGGCAAGAGAGTGCAAGGATCCTCTTCAAACTGACGAAGAACACGTAAAACTAAACAAAATTTTAAGGCAGAGCACCAGCAAATCAATGAATTCTACCTCAATTACTCATTTGTTTAATTCAGAAGCATAGAGAAGGATGGAATACATATAACATTAATGAAACTTAAAATAACATGAGAAGAACATCATCAAAACTCAGAAGCCACAAGGATCCCAACAAGTGCTGCAAAACTCTGGTCTTTCCTTTGCCAAAAACTGAAAATGGATACACAATGAGGTGCCAAACTTTTCCCAAGTATCCAACTTGTCCAACCTCTGAAAATGACTGATAAAATACATGATATAGACCAGCCTAACCCCATCCCATGCCTCTAGGGGTCGAGCTCATCCTTCTAGGAGCAGTTTGAACCAATTATAAACAAGGAACTGAAATCTAGGCAATCCAACAACTTGCCTCTATATGGAAGGAAACTGATTCATTCATTTAATTTTCACTTTTTATTGAATGAATCCTCTAGAACAAGTAAATATATGCCAAAATTACATCATGGTTACCAAATTACATCAAGATAGATCAATATTTACATCAAAAAGTGAAATTAGTCAAAACTGGGCGAATTTCTGAGCTGAAGGGTGAAAAATAGGCCAAATTCCTCTATGCACTGTGCTCAAAAACTCAATGCGCCGCGCCAATTTGAGCCTATTTTTTGGGGCACTTCCTGAAATCCAAATTGAGCTCATGATAGCTCATTGGAAAGCCCTGCCTGTATACTATCCAACCCAAGTGGAATTTTTAGATTTGGATGTCATTTGCCCCTCAAAAACTGCAATCTCCCAAGACTGGTTCCTGCTGGTGCAAAAAGTGGCAGAAAGGCCATTTTCAAGGTGTTTTTGACCCTTTAAGCAGCCCAGAACTCGATGAAATGCTTTGGCCATTCCTGAACATGCATATTTTATCATAAAAAAACCAAAAATTTAAAGTTTTCCTCCAGAAGATGTCCCAATCATAAGCGCGCATCGGGTGGCGCGACGCGTCGGGCAGAAAAACCTATGTTGTGACCAAAAAAATTCAAAATGACAATTTTTTCTTCAAATCCCTTGAAATTTGAGCTGAAGGACCCTCATCAAGTACTAGGCTCAGCCAAGGAAGCGTCCGCCAAGATTTGGAATCTAACATGCCTTTTTCGCCTCCTCGATGACTTCTTGGTGCATGCAGTTTCAGTGGTGCAATTATTGTCTCGGTCATATGAGCTATCTGTGTCCGTCTCCATGGTGTTGAAATTCTATGTCAAGTGAATGTTTTATTTTTTGAAAATGAGGAATGAGACCTTGGTGTCTTTGTCTCCAATCGCTAAATGTGTGTCAAAGTCAAAGCAACTGCGGAAAAAGGGACCGTGGGTAAGAGGACTGTCAAATGCAATCTAACATGTGAGAAAAGTCACTTGACCTTTGAGAATTGGGATTTGAGTATTTTTACAAATGGTATGGGAGAGGGAGGGTGATGGGAATTGTAGTTTTAGAAATAGGGATAAATGAAATGACAAGATATATTTGTTAAGTAAATCAAGATGTGGTAAAGAGCGTCCCCGCATGTTTTGGGAATCAGATTTATAAATGACATGAAGGAGAAAGTGGTAGAAAGTGGTAGGGTTTGTGGATGAAAACATGGGAACAAGGGATATAAATAGCTTTGGGACAAAGGGGAATGGGGAGAGATTGTATGATGATAGTGTGACAATGGAGAAAGGTAAAATAGGGTGGCAAATGTTCAGCACCAAAACCAAAATTTAAACCTTTGATTTCAAACCAAGGAGCGATTTTGAAAAAATAATAAATTTTATGTTTCACCAACCAAATTCTCATATCCTCCTCTTCAAATCACAAACACTAAACAAAATTGTTCTCATAAGCACAAACACTTAATTGGGACAAGAGGTGTTTGGTGTCATTTTAAAAATTGGGAGGAAATGATGAATTTTAGGCTTTGCAGTTTATGAACGCGCCCAGCTCAACGCGCCGCATAGCCTCTGATGCACCATGCCGTTGTTAATCTACACCGGAAATAAGTGCTGGAAGGTGAGTCTTCAAATGTTGCGGGCCGCACACCAACCCAATGCGTCGTGCCATAAATAGTGCATTTTGCAAGAGGCTTTTGGAGGCCTTCCTAGTGTCCAACTTGGGCGTATGATAGCTAGTTGGAAAGCTCGTTGAGTCTACTTTCCAAAAAAAGTGAAATTGTTCAATTTGGAGTTCATTTACCCTGTCAAAAATCAAATCTCCCAAGAATGGTAAAAATGAGAAGAATGAGGCTGCCTGCCATGGCAGGATGTTGCGCAAATCCTCAAGGTTCTCTCAACTCCAAATTGGAGCTCACGATAGCTCATTAGAAATATTGATGCGGTTCATTAGCCATTTGACTCATCAAGCAAGTCATTTGGCCAACCAAGCCGTGTAGAGAAATTTTGATTTTCCAAGGTCACTTCCGCAGGTGCATTCATAATTCTGAGGCAACGGTATTTTGACATTTCTCTAAACCATGACACCGTGTAAAAAGTGAAGAAAATTTTTTCTTCCTCGGCCTATTTTGGACAAACCTCTCTCATTTTTCCAAAATTCATCTTTTATTTCTCAGAAACATCATTGGAGTAAAACCTATCCCAATGTGTGGAACAAGAGATTTTTCGAAATGAAGCGAAATGAAGGGGATAAAGGGCTTCTAAATTCTTGAGAAAATTTTGGGAAGTAGGGAGGGATGTTAGGAAGTAGGGGAAAGTGGAATTTTAGAGATTTAGTGAGGGGAAGGGGTCCAAAAGGGAAAAACACAGGCCTAGCCTAGAAAATTGCCAAGTTGTAGCAAGAAACTAGGGTTTGTGCGAAAATGAGGAATTTGAGGGATATCAGTGATGGGAAGTGTTTAATAAGGTACATTAAGGATAGGGGAAGGTGTATGAACATCGGGATACAAGTTTTGCTGATGATTTGACCATCCAAGAGAAATTACCTTCAAAACCCTAGGAGAGGGAAATGAACCTTACCTAGGCACAACTGAAGCATGAACAAGGTGTAAAATGACCCTTTGGAACTTGACATGATGATGAAAACCCTCTGAATGATGGTACACTCAGCTGAATGGTGACATGGACCGACATTTGGACAACTTTGACAAGAGTAAAAGCAAACCCTAGACCTAATGCCCAGTGACCAAATTTTGCTTGAAGACTCATTGAAATGACAAAATTTGACCTTGACATCTTAAAATCACTTTGTAAGAGCATGTTTGATCACTGGAGGAAGGCTGCAAAGGCTGACACTAACATTGGCTCCAATGGGGATGGTAGCTCCTTGGAGGTGCCAAGAACTACAGATCTTTGGAAAGCAGACAGTGCCTTATCCATTGGGCAATGGAATCAAAAACTCAAACTGAAATGCATGACTGAAAACTGATGACTTGACGACACAAATTGAATCTCACTCAACTAAGAACTGACTCGATACTTAAACACAACCGACAAACTGGAAATATGCTCAATATGAAGCTTATTCAATACAACCTACTCTAACAATTTCATTCATCACCTGATCAAGTGAAATGAAACAACCAATGAAACCATGTAAGTATTACAGCTGCTGTTTGAATTCTCCGCAAGTGCTTGCTTATGAACAACAAGAGAGAACTACTGAAAGGCAACTCCCATGAAAACTTGTGAACAGATCCGTTGAATACTATGGTTTCTCTATCCGCCTCCAAAAACACTGCATAAGGATCTTGAAATTCATGCTGCATTAGGATCTCAAAATGCACACTAGGACTTAGCTCATCCAATGGATTACTTCTCTTCTCCTCATACCATGAATGAAAACTTTGACCTGAGCTTTGTGATGAGCTTTGTGACGAGACTCCTGCTAAAAATGACAAAGAGACTGGCTGCCGGATCAAGTCTATATCAGCACACGTTTCAACCTTACATAAAGTCAATGGAGAAAGACTTTGACTGCAAACATCATCCAACACATCAGCAATAGGATCATCAAAAACTTGAGAAGACTGCTGTGATGTATCCATTTAAACTGTATGACCTCCTATTGACTGTTCATCTTTTTCTTGAGAGATATTACGAAGATTTTTCTTTATGAATTGAAATGCTTCGAAACAAAAGGGTATAGAATATTCCTCCATCATCAAATCATGTATTTCATCTTCCACGCCTTCATTTGTAATCTGACCTTCAATTTCATTTGGTGGCTGCAAATCTAATGCTACAGGCTGCTCAAGAATTTCGTTATCTGTCTCATCCTCAACATTAACACTAAGAGATTGCTGATTTCTTACAGGATGCTCATTTGAAGATTTATTATGCAATTTACCCTTCAAAAACTGAAATGATTCAAAACAAAATGGAACAGAATCACCTTGTAGCATTTGATCATATGTTCCAATTTCCATATTTTCATCTGCAACTTGACAATCAATGGCATTCGGGGACTGTAAATCTACATATGGGAAGTCTTGAACAAGGTTTTTATTTCCCTCAAGATGGTCTAAATCAAGACTTGTTGACAGTTGATTCCTGATTGTATGGAAGTTATCTCTGATGAACTGAAACGAATCAAAACAAAAAGGCAAATATCCTTCACTTACTTCAAAATTTTCTGCACTTTCCTCATCATTGTCATAGCTGATATGCATCGGTTGATCACTGTACTTGAGCTGCTGAAAGTGAACTTCCTCCTCGCACAAACTAGCTGCTTATTTGTATGCAAGATTAGCTTCTGTTTGGAGAACATAATCATCATCATACTGATCAAACTGAGGCAAATCATCGATATAAAGTTCATCATCAAGCATACATATCATATCAACAGCTCTCTCTTCTTCGACATGATCTATAAAGCAATTACTATGACAACTGGGATAAGAAAAAAAAAAAATTGGATCAGCAACTTGTTCTTCTTCAATCTGCAAGTCATGGGCTTGAATATTATACTCATTCCTTGTGGTTTTCTTTTGCATCATCTCTTCTACTGCACTTACCAACATGTCATGATTTACCTCTAGAGATATCGATTTCTCCGAATATATGTATTTCATCTCTTCTTCCTTCAACCTTGCCCTTCGGATCAGCAAATGAGCCTCTACATTTACTGCACTATTCTGCATCTCGTGAAGTGTTGCAAGATTCCTTTCTCTCAACTGAAACTCCATTTTCGGATCAAAGGCACCCAAGTAGTGCAAGAGAGAAGATCTAGGAGAAGGTCTAATATCAGCTGGCATCGAAAAATATACTTGGTTAAATCTTGCAGAAAACTGTTGTACTGTCTCCCCTGGCAGTCTTTTCAGTTGGTTATACTCTTCTATAATAAGGAAAGGATTCTGTCCGATCACCCACCTGTCAAGGAAAACTTCGAAAAACTGTTGGAAATATGAGATGCTCGCATCAGGCAGGGCTTTGAACCAACTTTTGACTTTGCCTTGAAAAGAAAGAGCAAAAAGCCTAATACTAACATCTTTGTCATCAACTTCAAAAAGGTCTAGAAAATTCTCAACATTCTGCACATGTTGCTCAGCGTTGACATTGTTACATTCACTGTCAAATCTTGGTAGATATAGGTCATAATTTTTAGGGAAAGCATGAAGAACAGAAGGTAAAACAAGAGGTTTATACCTATCTGGGACTATAATAGGTGTAGGAGTATATAAAAGAGCTATGGGATCAATTTGGTTTTCTTCAGGCTCATCACTCTAAAGAGAGTCATCATGAGATGTGGGAAAAGTAAGGAGGCCAGGATCAAAGGGAAACTCAGTATTTACACTCTTTGAATAGGTAGAGCGAAGATTTTGATCACCTTTATCATACAAAAAATTCTGAAAAACTCTCAGAATAGCTTCAAGAACAGCAAAGAAATAGTTTACAAGAAAGCAGACCAGATCCTGAATGCCATTCCACTTTGGATACCTGAACTTTGTGTAAGGTCCTTCCATTTTCACAGAGAAAGATTCAATCCTCCAGTGGAGTTTGTACATTGAGTTGGAGTCACCAGGTGAATGATTTCAGCCTTCTTATGTCTGATCGTTGTCCACCATCAACTATCAGATCTGATCTGGATAAATGTATTAGGGCAAGACAATCCAAAATTCAAGTGTCACGTTCACAAGCTAGACCGGAGATTGACTGAAGCAGCGTTTATCTACTATGCACTCGTAGAGAAAGAGCAATTCGAAGGCTACCTGGCATAACTTCAGGCTCCGTCTGTAGCTTATAAAATAATTAAAACCAACAAACAAACCATTTTCTTCCCTAGTATGGTCGCCACTATGTTAGTACCTAAATCCACCTTAGGCTGAAGGAAGGCGGGATTCAGGGTAACACCAAACCACGCTCAGCCTCGTAGCTAGCCCTACAAGGACAGGAGAGGGCTCTCTCCAGGTCAATCTCAAGAATAATGTTCAAAGGGCTTGAGATGACTAAAACAACAACTGATCTTAGGCTAGATAAACAAATAGGAGGGTTTGATTTTTATTTTTAGAGGTTTTTATTGGAAAAAGGGAAAAACAATTTTTGGGCTTGGGGATGAGGCCAAATCTTGCAGAGTTCAAGTTGGGGCAGGGTAGGCAATGACTTTGATGTCTTATATCAGATGAATGGATTGAAAATACTGCTGAGGAGCTAAAGAGGGCAAGAGAGTGCAAGGATCCTCTTCAAACTGACGAAGAACACGTAAAACTGAACAAAAGTTTAAGGCAGAGCACCAGCAAATCAATGAATTCTACCTCAATTACTCATTTGTTTAATTCAGAAGCATAGAGAAGGATGGCATACATATAACATTAATGAAACTTACAATAACATGATAATAACATCATCAAAACTCAGAAGCCACAAGGATCCCAACAAGTTCTGCAAAACTCTGGTCTTTCCTTTGCCAAAAACTGAAAATGGATATACAATGAGGTGCCAAACTTTTCCCAAGTATCCAACCTGTCCAACCTCTGAAAATGACTGAGAAAATACATGATATAGACCAGCCTAACCCCATCCCATGCCTCTAGGGGTCGAGCTCATCCTTCTAGGAGTAGTTTGAACCAATTCTAAACAAGGAACTAAAATCTAGGCAATCCAACAACTTGCCTCTATATGGAAGGAAACTGATTCATTCATTTAATTTTCATTTTTTAGTGAATGAATCCTCTAGAACAAGTAAATATATGCCAAAATTACATCATGGTTACCAAATTACATCAAGATAGATCAATATTTACATCAAAAAGTGAAACTAGTCAAAACTGGGCGAATTTCTGAGCTGAAGGGTGAAAAATAGGCCAAATTCCTCTATGCGCCGCGCTCAAAAACTCAATGCGCCGTGCCACTTTGAGCCTATTTTTGGGGCACTTCCTGAAGTCCAAATTGAGCTCATGATAGCTCGTTGGAAAGCCCTGCCTGTCTACTATCCAACCCAAGTGGAATTTTTGGATTTGGATGTCATTTTCCCTCAAAAATCTGCAATCTCCCAAGACTGGTTCCTGCTGGTGCAAAAAGTGGCAGAAAGGCCATTTTCAAGGTGTTTTTGACCCTTTAAGTAGCCCAGAACTCGATGAAATGCTTCGGCCATTCCTGAACATGCATATTTTATCATAAAAAAACCA
Source organism: Pinus albicaulis (assembly GCA_034641835.2). NCBI lineage: Eukaryota > Viridiplantae > Streptophyta > Pinopsida > Pinales > Pinaceae > Pinus > Pinus albicaulis. The sequence goes on along the minus strand of CM076572.1, from coordinate 138,159,364 downwards.
AAAATGTAAATTTTTCCTCCAAAAGATGTCCCAATCATAAGCGCGCGTCGGGTGGCGCGACGCGTCGGGCAGAAAAACCTGTGTTGTGACCAAAAAAATTCAAAATGACAAAATTTTCTTCAAATCCCTTGAAATTTGAGCTGAAGGACCCTCATCAAGTACTATGCTCAGCCAAGGAAGCGTCCGCCAAGATTTGGAATCTAACATGCCTTTTTCGCCTCCTCGATGACTTCTTGGTGCATGCAGTTTCAGTGGTGCAATTACTGTCTCGGTCAGATGAGCTATCTGTGTCCATCTCCATGGTGTTGAAATTCTATGTCAAGTGAATGTTTGATTTGTTGAAAATGAGGAATGAGACCTTGGTGTCTTTGTCTCCAATCGCCAAATGTGTGTCAAAGTCAAAGCAACTGCGGAAAAAGGGACAGTGGTAAGAGGACTGTCAAATGCAATCTAACATGTGAGAAAAGTCACTTGACCTTTGAGAATTGGGATTTGAGTATTTTTAAAAATGGTATGGGAGAGGGAGGGTGATGGGAATTGTAGTTTTAGAAATAGGGATAAATGAAATGACAAGATATATTTAAGTTAAGTGAAATCAAGGATGTAAAGACAGTCCCTGCATGTTTTGGGAGTTGGGATTTATAAATGACATGAAGGAAAGAAAGTGGTAGAAAGTGGTAGGGTTTGTGGATGAAAACATGGGAACAAGGGATATAAATAGCTTTGGGACAAAGGGGAATGGGGAGAGATTGTATGATGATAGTGTGACAATGGAGAAAGGGAAAATAGGGTGGCAAATGTTCAGCACCAAAACCAAAATTTAAACCTTTGATTTCAAACCAAGGAGTGATTTTGAAAAAATAATAAAGTTTATGTTTCACCAACAAAATTCTCATATCCTCCTCTTCAAATCAAAGCCAACACAAGCTAAAATTAATGTCAAGGGCGCACAAACACTTAATTGGAGCAAGAGAGTTGAGTCATTTTGAAAAATTGGGAGGCAATGATGAAATTTAGGCTTGGAGGCTCTATGCGCCATGCCCCAAACCAACGTGCCGCGCAGGCTGGATGCGTCGTGCCAGTGTTAATTTACACTGGGAAAAATTTCTCTATGCGTCGCGCACCTTCAGTGTGTCGCGCTCCTACCCAATGCGTCGCGCCATAAATAGTGCATTTTGCAGGAGGCTTTTGGAGGCCTTCCTGGTGTGAAAATTGGGCGCATGATAGCTCGTTGGAAATATCATTGAGTCTACTTTCCAACCCAAGTGTAAATTTTCAATTTGGAGTTCATTTTAATTTTCAAAAATCAAATCTCCCAAGACTGTTCAAAATGAGCAAAATGAGGCTGCCTCAAGGCAGAGTTCTGTTGCAGTCAACTTTTGAAGGTCTTCCTCAACTCCAAATTGAGCTCATGATAGCTCATTGGAAATATCTTTGTGTCTATTTATCATTTGACTCATCAAGAAAGTCATTTGGCCAACCAAGCCAGGAGAAATTTTGATTTTCCCAAGGTCACTTCAGAGGTGCATTCAATTCTCCTGAGGCAACAGTATTTTTGACATTTCTCTAAAGCCATGACACCTGTGTAAAAAGTGAAGGATGTTTTTCTTCCTTGGCCTAGTTTGGACAAAAAAATCTCTCAGTTTTCCAAAATTCATCTTTTATTTCTCAGAAACATCATTTGAGTGAAATCTATCCCGATGTGTGGAACAAGGGATTTGTCGAAATGAAGCGAAATGAAGGGGATAAGGGGCTTCTAAATTCTTGGGGAAATTTTTGGAAGTAGGGAGGGATGTTAGGAAGCAGGGGAAAGTGGTATTTTAGAGATTGAGTGAGGGGAAGGGGTTCAAAAGGGAAAAACACAGGCCTAGCCTAGAAAATTGCCAAGTTGTAGCAAGAAACTAGGGTTTGTGCAAAAATGAGGAATTTGGGTGATCTTAGTGATGGGAAGTGTTTAATAAGGTAAATTAAGGATAGGGGAAGGTGTATGAACATCAGGATACAAGTTTGGCTGATGATTTGACCATCCAAGAGAAATTACCTCCAAAACCCTAGGGGAGGGAAATGGACCTTACCTAGGCACAATTGAAGCATGAACAAGGTGTAAAATGAATCTTTGGAACTTGACATGATGATGAAAACCCTCTGAATGATGGTACACTCAGATGAATGGTGACATGGACCGACATTTGGACAACTTTGACAGGAGTAAAAGAAAACCCTAGACCTAATGCCTAGTGACCAAATTTTACTTGAAGACTCACTGAAATGATAAAATTTGACCTTGACACCTTAAAATAACCTTGTAAGAGCATGTTTGATCACTGAAGGAAGATTGCAAAGGCTGACACTAACAAAAAGGATTCAATTTTTTGCCAAGTTTTTTTGGAGAGGAGGATATTTTAGTTGAACAACATATCTTGTAATTTGAGTACTTTCTGGAAAAATTTCAAATTATTTATGAAGAGGTGGCTTTAAGGGTGTTTTTTCATTCATTAAAATAGGGTTCTCAACAATGGTTCCAGTGTATGGAAGCAAGTTCAATTAGTTCAGTGCAAGGTTTTCGAGATATATTTCTTAGATATTGGGGTGAGCATAAGTCATATGAAAAACACCTTTTGGAATTATATTCTATTTGGAAGCAAAGAAATTAATAAATCATTGAGTTTAATAGGAGGTTTCAAAAAAATTATTTCAGCTTACCAAAAGAAATTGGACGTCCTGAAGCTGCAACTATGGTTTACTATTTGAGGGCTCTTTCTGTTGTCTTGGATTTTTATCTCAAGGAGAGAAAGCCTTGCACTCTAGAGCTTATGTTTCTTTATGCACAGGAAGTTGAAGATAATGTGTGGGCTTGTAGAAATTTTTCCTGTCATATAGAAATATTAAGTTTTGTTGAAGACAAGGGGGCATGTCAAGAAAACATTGGAATAGCTTTACAAGAGAATGCAAATTCAGAGAGGAACAAGGATTTTCAAAAGGTGTCAGAGGATTCCCGTATTTCTGGAACACAAGAATTTAATAATTTTTAATACTATGGTCAAAAATCGATTGCAAAAAATGAACTACACGCTGAAAGGCTGGAATATCATTACAATTTTCATAATTTTAATGACTTTGAGAATAGAGGAGAAACTAGTGGAACTCCTCATGTGTGTTTGCAGGAGAGGGAATATTTTTGTCAAGAATTTGAATTATACGAAGAACATCAGCATTATGTGGAACAAACCTTAGATTTGTCTTTCCAGCCTAAATGGTTTTCAATAGAAAACAACAATTAATCTTCTCACATACAACCTCAAATTGAGGAGTCAAACAGTGAAGGAAAATGCCCTGTTCAAAGAGGTCTACATCAACCAAATGTTTAAGAAAATGAGGCAGGATAAAATTGGTCCCATTAGTTCTATGATCTAGTAGCAGATTATATGAAAACTTTCTTTTTTCAGCAGCAAAAATTTATGCAAAAGGATGTGCAAAGTTTTGTATCTAGAAAACTTTCATGGTATCTCGCTATTGTGATCTTCAAATTTCAACAGTATGTAGGCATTAGGTCTAACATGCAGATGTTGGATTGGTTCCATTTGAAGGCTAGCTTCACTTGATTGAGTTCATACATAAACACATATGTAGGAGTAGTGCATAAATAAGCTCATAAGTTGACCATTTTTAGTTGCAGTATTTCTAGTTCGGTATTTTCAGTTTAAGAATAAAGGAAGGGGTCCAAAGCGTAGCAGGTTTCAGGAGGATTTCACACTGAATCAACTCCCATTTGGGATTGAATCCATGCCCAATAAAGGCTACTGATCTACAAGTTCTCAGCACTTTTCTTGCAAAGTTTTTTCCCCAATTGGAGCCAAATGTTGTAGCCTAATTTGACTCAACTAAAAGTCAAGAGAGGTTCTGAGCAATTCAAGGTTACTGAGGAATAGTTGTTAAAATTTCAAGAAGACTTGTAATATGGTCGAAAGGATAACTACAAGCTCAACGAGGATTCATCATCACATGTGCACTTGAACCAAAACCAAAGAAGCAAAGGTGTGAAGGAGTCGTGAACACACGGGCAAAGTAGGGCTAGTTTGCATTCAGAGTAATGCACGAGGGCATGTGTAGTTCAACGGGTCAAGTCAGAAAATGGAGAAATTCGTGAGCATGTGGGTCAAGTTGGAAAACCAGAGTGAAGTAGAGATGGACGGTGAGGATCAAGTCACAGAAATGATAGCGACCGATGGACGGACCAGATCACATAAGATGGTTGGCGCATATCACACATCGACGATTTTTGTGTTTATCACTAAGTCTTCAAATGGTAAGTGATTTAAGTTGTGATGTGATAAATACGGGAGGTGGCGATGCGATGTGAAGTATATCGCACATCGCATGCGATAAGGTTTAGTGGCGATCACAGAATTTGGAAATTAGTAAAGTTGAAAAGTGCGACAAAGAGCTCGGAAGAGATGTAGTTTCAGAGGTGAACTCTAAAGGATTTCAAATCTAGATGTAAATAATTTCCTGTGTTAAATTGCATCGGAGGAGGAAAAGGAGGATTATAACGTAAAACCGGTGAAATGTCGAAATGTGATAGAAAGTGGACGCGATGCATTCTTCAAAGGTGAATAGAATATATTTCAAGTCCAAGTCTTGCGGCGGTTTATGAAGAAAAGGCTGAACGCGGGAGTAGGCCTGGGTGGAAAAAGACCCGATGCTATGTTAAAAATTCTTAAAAGTGGTTACGCCTTGATAATGGAAGAAAGTCTGAATGCAGGAAGGAAAACTCGGGTATGTGACCCAATGCAGAGCAAAGGAGAAGAGAAGACGAAACGTAACAGGCACAAGCAGAAAAGGTAGAGCTGGGTAGCGAGTGACATGATGACAGTGTTCAAAACAAAAAAGCATGGGCAGAGTCGGGTGGAGATGTGTTTATGCAGACTATTAAGAAATCATAGCCAAAATGGAAGGAGACACATCAGCAACAAATTAGATTCAGCAAAAGGATTATATGCCAAGTGTTATTTTTTTTCTTTGTTAAGATCGAAGCTACAATGGTGTCCTCGATTGCAATGTAATAGGTAGTTTAACAGGTTTGGGAAGTCTAGGATTTTCAAGAAGCTCGAGCAGTTACAAACTGTTTTTTTTTTGTATTTAAGGAAGAGAGAAAGAGATAGGAGGGGTTCCGAGTTCTAGTACTCTTGGGGACTACATTTTTTACTTATTTTTTTGATGGGTGAATGAAAGAAGCATCAAGTTTCCTGCAACTGTTGATGGTGATTCGTGTTTCTTGTACCATTTTATGTGGTTTCTTCCTTGAATGAAGTGAAGTAAAGAAGCACCTGGTCTCTGATTTACATTTGTAGGTAATATTTCAATAGCCTTAATAAGCGATCCTTCACTCCATCTCTTCTCCCTTCACAAATTCTCTCTGAAACTTAAAATTAATAGATTTTGTGTTAAAAACATATTATTTCGAGTTTCCCCTCTCTTCACAAACTCTCTCTGAAACTTTAAAGTAATATATTCTGTGTTTACAACATGTTATTTTGAGTTTCCCCTCTCTCCATGAATTTCCTATGAAACTTAAAAGAAATAGATTCTGTGTTTACAACATATTACTTTGAGTTTCCCCTGTAGTTCTTCTTTTCCATTCACATATCAAGGGTCAATGGTATTGTGAAATCTTTTATTATTCCAGGTCATTGAGGGTTTTAGAAAACTAGTTTCTAGTGGGATAGAACCGAGACCTCATGATTAAATTACTTATGTGACACACTTTTAAAATGTCTTAAGCACTGATTCCTTTCACAACCGAGGGATTGTCTCTTAAGATACAACACACAACATGTAAAAAACACCATATTCCATTATTTCAAAGTCTTATAGTGTTTGAAGTATTGAAATATATAGAAAACTAAAATATTCTGAAGGGGACAATAAATATTTTCGTATCATGATTTTCCTCCTCGCCCCGTAATATAACATAAAATGGTGACAACCAACATTGAAATTTCTACCATTATTGCTTCTACAAATCTTGTTTATCATGAATTTGACATAGATGGGATCAAGAACATCCATGATCTAGACAACTTGAGCATGTATGTTATGTGGTGCAATCTTTTGTAGGCTTTATGTTCTAGAATTTCAATTATCATCCTTTGTTCTTTTGATGCATATTTTACTTGACATCACAATGATCTGTAAATCCATTTGAATATCCCTAGTGAACTACTGAAGGGTCTCCTATATCTTTGGTCTATTTTCGTTTTTTCATATAGCATGTTCGCTAGTTCTTATTTGTGTTTAGGGAACTGCACATGTGCAGTGTTAGCAGGTCATTATTTTCAAGTACGGTTCCTGTTTAGTCAATTTAATGTTCTTAAATTGAAATCATAAATTATCGAGCTGAGTCAGTAAACTAAGGAAGTGTAAGTGCACTATATGTGATAGAAGTATTTTTCGTTAGAGTGATGTTTGAATTTTGAATTTTGTTAATTTTTGAATTTTTGGATTAGTGTTGAATTCCTATGGATAGGTGAGTTTTGAAGTAAAGTTATTGTTAAATAAATCTATCATCTACATTAAATGTTATTCCTATATTTAGTTTCAATTGAATGGAGTCATCAAAAATTGTTTATGAGATAACTCTTTTCAAAAGATACGTTAGATTAACTTCTGCTTGTTTTTTAATCAAATTTCTTTGAGATTTTATGCTGTGGAAAAATAGAGAACTAAATCTAAATGAAAGCATGAAATATTGTACAAGTCCTAGTTTTATGAAAACATGCGATTTGAAAACTAATTGAGATTAAAGGTAAATGCTATGAAGAACTAATCTTTTATCTACTACAATTTTAACCTGGAATGTAAACAAAATAAAAGAAAAGAACTGAGCTATATGGAGAGAATGAATCTGCAAAACAATTAAATACAGAGTATTGAATTATTAAAACTGAGCTTGGAAATGAAATACAAAACATATCATTAATCAAATTCTAACTATGAAATGACAACGCGATTAAAATGAATTCTAAATACTTAAAATAAATGACCTGATTTGCAAGCAAGGGCCCTCCGCAACGTAGTAGGTTTCCTTAAAACTAACAACACATCAATGCATGAAAAGGAGCTTTGGAATAAGAGAAAATTCTAAACAAAATACTCAAAAAAAGATAAATATAGTGCACCCCGAATACACAGAGTTTTCATGGTTTTATAGTGTACGTTTAAAAAGTATGCGAGCTCTATGTATAGAGGTCTCTTTACAATCCTTATAAAAATAAAAAACTTAAAAAACTATTTCTGTCATGTCGATTTTTTATTAGGAAAGAAAATCAACAAAGTCGTGATATTCTCGGACTCTGTTTATGAGCGCTGTTACGTGTTGACTGCCACTATTGACTGCGTTATTGTGTGATTTCCTTGATGAATTGGCTCGAATAATCAGGAGGAGATCCATGAAGGAATCATCCTATAACTACCCATATACTCCTTTACTGGCCTGACACATCGGAATCCTGTTATCAAGGGAGGTAGTTGCGGAAGTGTGAAATAGCTACAAAATTATGTTAATTCTGTAGCTGAATGTAATGTTTAATGAAAATATAGGACACATAAGTATTTTATCTTATCAAAATCATATGATTGATTCCTTCATTAGGTTGATAGTGATGAGAAAAGAAGGAAAAAATGTATGAAAAGGGGTGTCAAAACAAAACAATTATGGGACTCTACATTCCCCAACACCGAAGGTTTTCTATGTCCTCATACAAACACAAAATTTGTCATATTTGTTAACATACTGCATATCCTTGGAAACTTATGCCAGTACATACAATTTTATATTTTTCACCCTCTTCTCTATTATTTCCATCCTTGGTTTCATAAGGATTTTGTACTTCAGATTAATTATTTTTCTCTTCATGGACCTACTTACTTTCTTCAATTTCTTGTTCTTTTTGTATCATAGACTTAAATGTAGTAGGAGGTTATCATTCTTGGTAATTTGAACTTCATTTTGATCTTTCAAAGATTTTTTTTCACCTTTAATATACCTACTTAATGTCTCCAATTCGAAGATTTCATTTCTCAGGATGTCAAGTACTGGAGGTTCTTGTGGTCCATTAAACTAGTCATTTTCTTCTTCTTGACTTGGAATTGGTCCCTTGGTCACTTCTCTTTTCTCCAATGATTCTATGTAATCATAAATTTATTGATGTATAGGATCAATACCTAAACTTTGTCCTGGACTATGAGGAGGTGAAATGTAGGCAGATGGCGATGCTCTTGGAGAGTTTCCTGAATTTTCTTTTGCCTCCAAATAAACATGTTCTACATCTTTTGAGGGTACTTTTCTCACTGTGTTTAGCCTAGTAGTTCTTCTTAGTCTCGTAACAGGGGTATTTTGAGTTTTAGGCTTTTCTTTCGGGGGAAAAATCTCTATTTTGTTGTTGGCTTTCTTTCTTCTAACATATTTTGCATTTATTTTCTTTAAAATCTCTACAATTGTTATGTCATATTCTGACAAATCTTGTTGATGTTGTGGTTCTTGTTCCAATGATGTTTCAACCTTCCTTTTCTTCTTAATTATTCTACTACTTGGTTTTTCATTTTTTTCTTCTTCAAAATGATTTCTTACTAGAAAGGTTTCCCATGTATCCCCTATACTTTGAAAATGGAACTCAACAAGTATTTTAACTAGCCCATGGTGATAAATTGTGTTTTCTATGAATTGAATTTTCTTTTGAACATTCCATGACATATTTTTAAGACCATTCAATAAGAAATATGGAAGGTTCATTTCATGTTCTTCGATAAAATTCATCAATAGCCCTATATGATATAAAAACACACATCTGAATTGAGCTTCAGAAGTAACAAATTTTTGGATGATTAAGAGAAAATTCCTCCACTTACTTTTTAGTGTAGAGCTGGGGATGCCTTTCCTGAAGACAGTAATATCCATGCTTGGTTTCTTCAAGAAAACCCTCCACTAATATCCTTTAATTCCTTTGTTCTTGAACCATTTCTCTCCTATACGAGGCAATATGTTGGCTTCTTCAATTAGCGATTCTGTCACTGTAAATTTAATATCTCCTATTTCCTCTTCTACACCATCAAAAGCCCTTGCAAAATTTTTGGTGACTTCCTTGTGGAAACCATCAAAAATTTCCATGAATTCCAGCCACTGTGCTTTCTATAATGATTCCATTGCTTTTGGATATCCTTCCAAGAATTTCTTCCCTGTAGGTTCTATTCGGACAATCATACCCATGGTTGGAAGATGTTTCGCCTCCATAAGTTGTTTTCCTTGACGGGATAATCAACTTGGTAGGGTTTTTCTTTGAAGCAGAAAGACAGATGGTTGTGGAAAAATGAGAGGGTAGGCTAGTAATAAATGAGGGTATAAGCAAGTGAATTAGCTGTTATGAATTCATAGTTATGATTCAAGCGATAAAATCAATGAATCGAGACTTGAATCATGATATGATGGTGAAAAAGGAAATGGCGAATTGTGAGGGATTTGTCACGACACTATCACCTTTCGCAATAATGATTTTTATTTTTTCGGTAATGTTATGTATGTATAATTAATACATGTGATATGTTGACCCCTATTGTTAAATTAAATTATTACATACCTTTGATTTATTTTCTTGGTAACCTTTATCTGTCATCTTCCAGGTGCTCTGCATCATAAGGAGTCAATCACTTATTCTTTTTGAATCATCAAATGTTCCTGTCAAATTAGATGCAGAAACTGGTCAAAGTTGTAGAAGATCATCAATTATGTAGCTCAATTATTCTTTTAAGAAAGGGATGCTAGAAGAATGGAAATTTTTAGAAAAATGGGTAAGAGAAAATTTAAGGTGCTAAAATAATTTTTGTTTTCACCTGGAATTTCTGTATAAAACATGCCAACAATAAGTTAGTTTTCATGTTTATACAAAATTTGTTATTATTATTATTATTTTATTTTTATTTTTTAAAGAGAAAGGAAAAAAAAAACTTTTAAGGTTGAGAAGAAGAATTCTTCTCAACCAAATTCAAATCAGAGTTGTTTTGGAAAATCTTGACAAATTCCTCTCTTGTCATTGATTTTTGATAGATCTTGAGTTGATGTCCATTTAATAATAGAGGAATTTTCTCTTCATCAATAGTATTTATTCTAACCTCTCCATTTTCAAAAACTTCTTCAATCTCAGAGGGTCCAAACCAGTGAGTTTGAAACTTCCCTTGAAGATTATTGAATTTTTAGTCGAAGAGTAGTGCCCAGTCTCATGGATGAAATTTTATTTCCTTGTTGTATTTGTTGTGCCATATAGATCTTTTTTGCTTAACCAAGCTATTATTCTAGATATCATATTGTCTTATCTCATCAAGCTCATTGAGTTGTCCCATCCTTTTCTTATGTGCCTCTGATAAGTCAATTCCCAACTTGACTGTTGTTTTATAAGTCTGGATCTGGAACTCTATTAGAAATAAGACTTACTTTCCATAAACAAGTTCGTAGGGACTATGTCCTATAGTGCTCCTCCATGTAGTTCTGTAGGCCCATAAAGCTTCTGGAAGCTTTTCTACCAAGTACATTTTGTGCAAATGTACAATCTTGGTGAGAATGGCTTCAATAACCTTCTTTGTAGATTCAACTTTCCAATTTGCTTGTGGATGGTATGGAGTGGACTTCTGGTACTTGATTTTATATTCTTCCACCAACTTGTGTACTGCTTTGGATGTGAATTGTGTTCCCTGATCTATTACAATTTCCCTTGGGACACCAAGATGAGTGAAGATATCCTAAAAAATAAACAAAACCACATCATTTTCAGTAGAAAAATAAATTTCTTTAGTTTCGACCAATTTAGTAACATAATCAATACATACTAGAATATACCTTTTTTTTTTGGAAGGTGGATTAATTGGACTCAAAAAATCCAAAGCCCATTTCTCAAAAGGTTCAATGAGTAATTGGGATTGTAGTGGCATTTCACTTGAAAGAACAGGTTTCCCCATCCTTTGACAACTTTCACATCTCTTAAGAGATTCTTTGGCATCCTTAAAAAGGGAAGGCCAATAATATCCTAAGAGAAGGATTTTATGTTGGAAATATGATGCAGAGTGTTGTCCTTGATGGCAACCCACTTGATGAAGATGATGGCAACCTACTTCATGAAGTTATTCTTGACTTGATGGACTTGGCAATGATGTAAATCTGATGTGATATGATGTGTCTATAGAGAAACTTAGATGTAATGATGAAAGGAATTCCAGTATGCACTAGAACAATGATGAAAAGTGTGTGTCTCAAGGCATACGCGGGTTTGTCTAGGAGAAGTAGTGTATGCACGCGGGAAATAACGTGCCAAGTCACGTATGGTCAAAAGCGCTCTAAATATGTAAAACCAGGGGTTACTACCATGGTATTGACCCATTTTATTGAGCGCCGGTATGTCTATGTGATCCCGTCTAGAAATACCATTGGAAGTAATGTGGTTTTGGCTCATTGTATTGTCAAAGGCTAAATCTATATAAGGAGAAGAAAATAGTTGTGCAAGTATGCATGAGTCTGGGTTTGAATGGATACTTCACTCTGAAGTATGTCTGTATGGAAAGGGTAACAGTTTTATGATAGATCTGAATCTGTGATACACCTATGAAGAAAATGATGAAGAAGGGAATCTAGATCTGAAATGTATTTGTATCTTCTAGATCTGTTTATGGAATGTTTAGATTTGAGATGAGGCGAACATCTGTCTGAAGTAAAGGGTAAAATTTGAACTGAATATCTGATCTGATGAAGTATGCTACTCTATAATGTTTGAAGATCTATACGCTAGTTTGTTACAGAGGAAGCGCGTATATACGCGGGTTGGATAAAGCGAAAGCACGTATGGAAGGTGAAACCAGTTCTGAAGTATGTGCAGATGTATACGCGAGTTTGTATACATGAAAGCGCGTATATACGCCGGATCAGTGAAAGGAAAGCGCGTATGAAAACTAGGGTTTGCTGAAGTATAAAGTATAAAATGTCTAATCTGTTCTGCTATGTTACTGTTATCTGTAAAAGGTGTATTCTACAGATCTGGGTTGTCTGAATTTATAAGTATCAGTTTGATGTATGATTGAGCTTAAATGTGTGGAGTGGGTCCAGTCTAAAAATATGATGAAAAGTGGCCTGCGAGTTGTGCTCTAAAGAAATCTTTTGGATCCAGTGTGAAAATTGATGAAACGTGGTCCATGGTAGTGCTGAGGGTTGTAGCCTTCAGTCAGGGGGTTGTAGCTCCCTTCCAGGTGAGGCTGGTAAACGAGAGCAGGGGGTCATAGCTCCCTTCCAGGAGAGGCTGGTAAACAAGAGCAGGGGGTCGTAGCTCCCTTCCAGGAGAGGCTGGTAAATGAGTGCAGGTGGGTTCCTGCGTGCTGGTATGAGTCTGCGCCATCACATAGTTGTAAGATGTTTTCTTTATAATAAAATATTGAAGGCTGAGACAACGACAGCGGTGGTTTTCTCCCGACTTGGGTTTCCACCTAAAATCCTGGTGTTCATGTGTGATGCTTATGTGTGATGATTTATTATGTTATTACTGCACATGTATGCTGCTATATAAACATCTGATGAATGAATAAATGCAAGGATCTAAGTAAATAATTAATTGCTTATTAAGATCTTTGTACATACGCGAGTTTAGTAAAGGGTATCCGCATATATACGCGAGTCTGATCAAGTAAAGTAGTGTATGGGTTTTAGAGAGTGGAAAAGTAAAAATATTTGAGTATGCCCTAAATACTGATTCACCCCCCCCCCCACCCCCCCCCCTCTCAGTATTTTTCCCAACAATTGGTATCAGAGCAGGTCCTTCTGCAGAAGCTTGATCGCTTGAAGGAGATCCGTCGAAATGGGAAGTCATCAAGGGGTAATGTCTATAAGGCCACCTATATTCAATGGAAATAATCTGTTATTCTGGAAGATACGAACAAAATCATATCTGCAATGTATTGGTGCAGAAGTATGGGAATCGTGGAAGAAGGTTATGAGTATCCGGAAAGTATTCCTACTGGTGCAGCAGAAAGGAAGAAATATGAAATCAATGCCAAAGTCGTCAATGTCTTATTAGGAAGCATGTCTGAACTAGAATTTGCTAAAGTGATGTATCTAAATTCAGCAAAAGAAATATGGGACAAAATCATTCTAAGCTATGAAGGGGATACAAAGGTAAAAGGTGCAAAACTCCAAACTCTCAGAATGGAATATGAAAATTTAAGGATGCATAGTGATGAGAGTATTGCCAGTTTATTTTTACGTCTTGATGATATTGTAAATCATAGGAGAAGTTTGGGTGAAACCATAACCGATACTACTCTGGTGGAAAAAGTCTTAAGATCTTTAACTTCAAATTTTGAGTCAAAAGTATCAGCTATTGAAGAAAGGCAAGATCTGCAAACTCTTACTATTGTTCAACTACATGGTATTCTGACTGCTTATGAAATGAGACAAGGAGGTCCCTCTCAAATTAAAGAAGTTTTTTTTAAGGCGTGTGCAAAAGGAAAATAAAAGGAAGTTGTCAAGGAGTCAAATTATATATCAGAAGAAGAAGAAGCAAATTTTGTGAGAAGACTCCAACCAGGTACTGGAAGATTCAAAGGTAAGCTTCCCTTCAAATGTTTTGATTGTGGAAGAGTTGGTCATTATGCTGCGAAATGTCCTTATAAAGAAAATCATGATAAAGGAAAATAATTTGTAAAGGGAAAGAGTTATTATGCAAATGAAGATAATAATGAAATTTCAAGTGAAGATGAAGAAGATTCTGACCAAGATCTGAAAGTGCTCATGGCAAGGAAGCAAAAGAAGAAGGCTACTCAAAGAAAGAAGATACCTCAGAAAACATGTGCAGTAGAAAATGAAGAAGAGGAAACAGGTATTGATTGTTGTTCTTGTAATCCTCTTTCTTGTGCATGCAATGATGAAGACAGTAAAAGTAACAGTATAAGTCTAGAAGCAAATCTCAAGATCAATGATTAAAGCAATGATTGGAATCAATTTCATAAGAGATAATCGACCTACAAAGATATGATCTCTAGAATGAATGAACAGAAAGAAATACTGAATGGACAGATAGACAAGTATCAAAAGTTGTATGTTTATGCAACCAATCAAAGTGAAAGACTTGAAGCATAAATCATCTCTCTCAAAGAAGATCTGGAAAAATCAAATAAGAAGAATGAAGAACCCCTATCATTTGAAAAGGAAGGACTTGAAGCAGAAATCATCTCTCTCAAAGAAGATCTGAAAAAATCAAATAAGAAGAATGAAGAGCTGTTGCAAACATGTGAAGAACAAGAAAATTGGTTGAAGGAAGAAATTTTAAAATTGAATGATCAAGTAAAAGAAGGAAAAAGGGTTGAAGAAAGCATGATGAAGAAATGCCAAAAATTGGAGGTTGAGGTAAACATTCTCAAAGGTAAATTAGAAGAAAAGGATAAACTCTTGAGGTTTCAAGATAGTACTAAGATTCTGGACAATATTCTTAGTAATCAAAGATCACCTGTTATTAAACTTGGTCTTGGTTTTCATGAAACTGTTAAAGGAGAATCTAGTTCACAAGGAAGTGCTAAAGAATCAAAGGGTATCAATGCAAAGCCTGAAGTGTTGAAAGAAGCAAAAGATCAACCGAAAATCATGAACTCTCAAAAGAAATCATTCCCTCCTTTGATCAATAATGTTGAATGCTTTAAATTTCATAATTATGGGCATGTTGCAGCAAATTGCAAAAGCAGATTGTTTCAGTCACAAACAAACAGATTCTATACAGAAAGGTACTCTGGGTTCTTTAAGGGATATTGTTTTTCATGCAACAAGTATGGTCATAAAGCAGCTGATTGCAATAGAAGAAAGTATAGAAAAACACATTATGATCCATATGCTTACTTTTTTGGTCATGCAAGATGTTATGCCTATAACAAGTATGGAAATGTAGAAAAAGAATGCAGGATGAACAGATCTGAGAAATTGAACAATTTCCAGCACACAATAAGAAACTTCAAGCAAAGCTGGAAAAGGAAGGAAGACCGGTCAGAATCGTAGGGAACATTAACCCTACTGCAGTCATCCACTTCTAAAGCTTACTGCTCATAATGACTGCAGGAATGATGTGAGATACATTATAAGGATTAGTAATGTATCATCACAGGGGGAGAAATGTATGATGATTCCCATGGTTGCTTTGGTGATTCTGGTCATGTTTATTTCTGACAGTGCATCTGATATGAAGAAGACAGGTACAGGTGGTACATCTTCAGGGGGAGATGGAGGAATGTGAAATTTTCATGTTTCAATTTCCATACGCGAGTTCTCTGAACTAAAGCCGCGTATATACGCGAGTCACAGTGGAGACAGTGGCGTATGATTTTATGAAAAGAAAATTTGTATGACAGCTGAAGATCAGGAGCACAGGCTCAGGGGGAGCATCAGTCTGACTGTTAATGATTGTATTATTGGAAATGCATCTGTTTATTTCTCAGTTCTAAATGATGATGACATGTTACATGGTTTCTTATGATTGTGGATGAGCCTTGTTTGCTTTTTGCTGAAGAGTTTTCATTGCTTTCACACATGGATGAGATGGAAGTCTTATGATTCACAGATAAGGACAGAAATGGTTACTGATAACTTACTATTGAAAGAGCTTTAGATTGCACAAGCTAAGGAGGAGCCTTGGTCATATGGAAAGGATGCTTGGATGTAAATTTTCAGGGGAAGCATTAGCCTTGCTGAGTATAATGCATTGTTGGCATTATGATGGTTCTGAAACATGATCTCTCTCTTGAGGTCTTTCTAGTATTGGTCTTAAAAAGTCATATTTGTAATTTGATGAAAAGGTCATGTTGAGACCTATGATATAAAATTGTAATATTCAGTCATGTAAGGACTTGTCAAAATGTGTAAACCCACTTGGTTGGGTATTTGAGTCTCATATGCAAATCCACTTGGTTGGATCTTTGATGTAAGTATGAGCCTTTGGTGATAGAAAGGTCATAGAGTCATATACTTCATTGAAAAATATGTTTGAAGATTCAGCATGAATTCAGGGGGAGCATGGTAACTTTAGTGCACATCAGATCTACAGTGCTCTTCTTTCTACATAAGGAGAAAAACCTTGTGTTGGTTTTGATCTGCCCTTTGCCCTTGATGTCAAAGGGGGAGAGTAACATGGTGTTTGAATAAGGGGAGAGTAACATGGTTATTATATAATGGTTATAATCAATGTATCTATCTGTTGTGGTGATCATACACCATCGTGGTTGCCATCAAGTCCAAAGGGGGAGATTGTTGGCAATATGATGCAGATTGTTGTCCTTGATGGCAACCCACTTGATGAAGATGATGGTAACCTACTTGATGAAGTTATTCTTGACTTGATGGACTTGGTAATGATGTAAATATGATGTGATATGATGTGTCTACAGAGCAACTCAGATGTAATGATGAAAGGAATTCCAGTATGTGCTAGAACAATGATGAAAAGTGTGTGTCTCAAGGCATACGCGGGTTTGTCTAGGAGAAGTAGTGTATGCACGCGGGAAATAACGTGCCAAGTCGCGTATGGTCAAAAGCGCTCTAAATATGTAAAACCAGGGGTTACTACCATGGTATTGACCCATTGTATTGAGCACTGGTATGTCTATGTGATCCCGTCTAGGAATACCATTGGAAGTAATGTGGTTTTGGCTCATGGTATTGTCAAAGGCTAAATCTATATAAGGAGAAGAAAATCATTGTGCAAGTAAGCATGAGTCTAGGTTTGAATGGATACTTCACTCTGAAGTATGTCTGTATGGAAAGGGTAATAGTTTGATGATAGATCTGAATCTGTGATGCACCTATGAAGAAAATGATGAAAAAGGGAATCTAGATCTGAAATGTATTTGTATCTTCTAGATCTGTTTATGGAATGTTTAGATTTGAGATGAGGTGAACATCTGTCTGAAGTAAAGGGTAAAATCTGAACTGAATATCTGATCTGATGAAGTATGCTACTCTATAATGTTTGAAGATCTATACGCTAGTTTGTTACAGAGGAAGCGCGTATATACGCGGGTTGGATAAAGCGAAAGCGCATATGGAAGGTGAAACCAGTTCTGAAGTATGTGCATATGTATACGCGGGTTTGTATACATGAAAGCGTGTATATACGTTGGATCAGTGAAAGGAAAGCGCGTATGAAAACTAGGGTTTGCTGAAGTATGAAGTATAAAATGTCTGATCTGTTCTGCTGTGTTAATGCTATCTGTTAAAGGTGTGTTCTACAGATCTGGGTTGTCTGAATTTATAACTATCAGTTTGATGTATGATTGAGATTAAATGTGTGGAGTGGGTCCAGTCTAAAAATATAATGAAAAGTGGCCTGCAAGTTGTGCTCTAAAGAAAGCTTTCGGATCTAGTGTGAAAATTGATGAAACGTGGTCCATGGTAGTGCTGAGGGTTGTAGCCTTCAGTCAGGGGGTTGTAGCTCCCTTCCAGGTGAGGCTGGTAAACGAGAGCAGGGGGTCATAGGTCCCTTCCAGGAGAGGCTGGTAAACGAGAGCAGGGGGTCGTAGCTCCCTTCCAGGAGAGGCTGGTAAACGAGCGCAAGTGGGTGCCTGCGTGCTGGTATGAGTCTGCGCCAGCACATAGTTGTAAGATGTTTTCTTTATAATAAAATATTGAAGGCTGAGAAAACGGCAACGGTGGTTTTCTCCCGACTTAGGTTTCCACCTAAAATCCTGGTGTTCATGTGTGATGCTTATGTGTGATGATTTATTCTGTTATTACTGCACATGTATGTTGCTATATAAACATCTGATGAATGAATAAATGCAAGGATCTAAGTAAAGAATTAATTGCTTATTAAGATCTCTGTACATACACGAATTTAGTAAAGGGTATCATCGTATATACGCGAGTCTGATCAAGTAAAGTAGTGTATGGGTTTTAGAGAGTGGAAAAGTAAAAAGATTTGAGTATGCCCTAAATACTAATTCACCCCCCCCCCCACCCCCTCTCAGTATTTTTCCCAACATTTTATAAGCAGTCCTTTTGTCAGATAAGTGGCCTCCACATGCTTCATCATTGAAAGCTTTAGGTATCTCAGGTATATCATCTTCTCGTACACACCGTTTGATGATGAGATATGGTCCTATTTTGTACAATTCTTCATTTATCCATGAGCAAGAAGCACTTGTTTGGATTATTCTCCTCTTTTCTTTAGGAAACAAATGAGATGGTAATTTTCCTGTAGCGAAATAATTAGCAATATCTTCATACCAAGGTGATTTAGTAGATACTGTGAAAATATATTCATCTGGAAATTGATCCTCTACAGGCATATCATTATTACCATTTTGAATCCTGGATAAAAAGTCAACAATTGTATTTTTTTTTCCAGTCGATCTAGAATGGTGATGTTAAACACTTGGAATAGCAATAGCCATCTGGTTATTCTACCATTAGTGGTTGGTTTGTTCATTAGATATCTGATGACATAATGGTCTGTGTGAATGAAATTTTCATAGCCAGTGATGTAATGTCTAAATTTATTAATGGCATGCACTACAGCTAAAAACTCTTTTCAGTTACAATATAATTTAGCTCCGCCAATGTTAAATTTTTACTGTTATACTAAATGGCATAAGGAGTAAGATATTTCTGTCCTAACATAGCCACTAAGGTTGTATCTGAAGCATCAGTGGATAGGTGAAAAGGAAATTTCCAATTAGGTCCTTTCAAAATAGGTGCTTCAGAGACCTTATTTTTCAAAGTTTCAAAGGCATTTTGAAAATTAGAGTCCTAACTAAATTCACAGACTTTGGTGAGTAATTTAAAAAGTGGGCATTCTATTTTCGTGAATTTTTCTATGAATCTTCTATAATATCCAGTAAAACCATGAAAACTCCTAACATCTCATTGACAATTTGGCACTGATAATTTGGAAATAAACTCTACTTTAGATGAGTCTACCTTTATCCCATTTCCTGAAATATGGTGACCTAAAACAATTCCTTCATTAAACATCATAAAACATTTTTCATGACTTATTGAAAGATTTTCGTCTCTGCATCTTATTAGAACTTTTAATAAATTTTCTAGTGCCTCCTCAAAATAATTTCCATAAACTATGAAATCTTCCACATACACTTCCACATAGTCATGAATAAGATCATAGAAAAATTTGATAACTTCTCTTTGGAATGTTGTTGGAGAATTTCAAAATCCAAAAGGAGGTACTCGGTTAGCATAAGCTCCCCATGGACAAGTAAATGTGGTTTTGTCTTGATATTCAGGTGCTACCTAAATTTGATTATACCCACTAAAACCATCGAGAAATGAAAAGTACTTTTTCCCTCCTAATGTGTCTAAAACTTGATCTATGAAAGGAAGTGGAAAGTGGTATTTCAATGTTTCTTTTTTCAATTCCCTGTAATTGATCCATACTCTCCATTTTCCATTTTTCTTAGGAACGATCATTAGGGGTGAAATCCATTGACTGTATGATATTGGATAGATAAAATTTACATTCAATAGTTTATGTAGCTATTCCTTAACAATTTTTTTCAAGTTTGGGTTCATTCTTCCTTGGGGTTGTCTAACTGGTCTAGCATTCTCTTCAATATAGATATGATGCATGCAACTTTTAGGATTAATTCCTTTCATGTCCATATATTCCCATGCATAAGCAAGAGAGTGTTTTCGTACGGTATCTACTAGTTGATTTTTTTGTAATTATTCCAGATTCTCATTAATATTCAATGTTTTTCATGGAAGAATTTCTATCAAAGAATTTCCAAATTTTTGCATAGAATATAAAGATATTTTTCTAGATGATAGATATTTGATATTACATTGTTATTGAAAGGTTTGAATATCATGATAATATAAGGAGGGTTCATTGTTTTCTATTGAATTTAAAATTTGGTTCTCCTCATTTGTTTGTACAATAGTAAAAATAGGTTGTATATCATGATCATCATCTGTCCATTCTTCACTTTATATAGCTATTTTTGTTTTTGCAGATGTAAATTTCTTTGTATAACTTGCATCTGAGATAAGCATGTCTCCTAATCTACAACCAATGAAAGCATTAGTTGTAGCTAACCAAGGTCTTCCTAAAATTAATGGATGTCCTAAATTATTCTTGGGTGTTAAAACCATGAAATCGACAGGATATTCCCAAGAATATAAGGATACATAAATATTTACTAACACACCATCAGGTTTGATTACAGACCTATATTCTAGTTGTAACAATGTTGGTGTGTACTGAAGATTAGGAAGTTTCAGTTGATCCATAATTTGTTTACTCATTATGTTTATAGCTGATCCCAGATCAATCAGTGTGTTTGGTATTTCAATTCCATTTATGTGAATTTTCACAATGGGGCTTCCTAGGTCTAAATATTTCTGAATTGTTTCCTTCCCCATCATGATGTCTGCAATTATCCCAACTAATTGGATTCTTTTTATGTCCTTTATTTTTCTTTCTGATCTTTGAGTACTCAATTCCTTAATTGTTTTAGCACAAATTGGTATTTCTTTTACAGCTTGCAATAAAGGAATTTTTATACAAATATTTTTCAATTCTTCCAACATATCATAATGAGGCAGTATGATTTTCTTTTCTAATTCTTTATCAATTTTCAACCTTTTAGGAAAATTTGGTCTTGTAATAGACACTGAAGGTTGTTCTATAATAGGAGTATCATAAAAAATTATAGGAATATTTTATGTTTCATCACTTTCTTTCTGAGGAAGAGAAATTTCTTCCTCTCCAAATCTATTAATATTCTTTCAATAATTTATCTTTTTTTCCTCAATAACAACAGAGGGTTTTTTCTTTTCTAATACTCTACTAGATCTTAATTGAGCGCTATTTAGATCTAGTGGAGTTATTAAATAAGTTTGACAATTCTACCCTTCCATGTTGTAAACAGATTTATTATTTGGATTTGAAAGTGCCTGAACAGATAATTGATTTGGTTTTTGTGTGAATGGTAAATATAGTTGTGGATTTACATTTTGAACTTTATTTTGAGGTAATTGATTATTCTGAGGAAAGAATTGTGGTTGAAAATTTTGATAGGGTGGTGGATATTGTTGATATTGAGCATAACTTCCATAAGGATTTTGAAACCCCTGATTCCAAGATCGTGGTTGTGGTTGATCCCAAGGATGCCATGGGATAGGTGGATTCCAATTACTTTGTGAAGGTTGTGCAAATTGTTGAGGACCAAAATTTTGATTTTGATTTTGAGGATTTCGACATGGTTTTCTGGCAATAGAGCAAAGAGGATATACTTGATTTGGCATTCCTTCTTCACTGTATACATCCCTAAGACCTGGTATAGAGGGAAATTATTTAGTATCATGATTATCTATACATATTACATAGGTTTCTATGGTTTTTAAGTCTAAAGGATATTCTCTCAAAGCATGTTTCTTTCTACACCTAGGACAAAAGATAGATAAGCATCATCTTCAACTCTTTTCTTGTTCTATATTTTAAGGGTGTGAATTTTCTCACTAAAACTCCCTAAAATATCCATCTTAAAACTATCCAGAAAATTACCTAATTCTTCCCTACTAACTATCCCAACTACATATTTATTTATTCTTGATAAGATAGGATCCCTTGTACTTTTCCCGATTTGTGATTTACCCCTTGAAATATCTACACGTAACTAACAAATTTCTACAAATAGTAACTGAGAAATATCTCATTTTCCCAGTAGATTGAGAAGATCAATCCACTGATCTCTAATGGATTTGAATATGAGAGCTTTCAAAGTTTCCTCATCCATATTGTGCATTTTTGTGTTTTTAATATTATAAACAAATATTTCAACAAAATCTTCAACATTTTCATCTTCCCATTGTGCCATTTAAAAAAAATCATCTTTCATGTTATGAGGCATATAGTAATCCTTATATTTCTCTAAGAATTATGCTTTCGTTTGTGCCCATGTTCCTATAGAATTCATTCCTAAACTCATATACCAATTTAATGTTCACTAGTACAAAATGGCTAATTAGTTACTAAAAAAATGACTAAAATTTGCATATAAACGACTATTTTTCGGTCGGTGACCAATAGTAGCTAATTTACAGTATCTTATAATGCAACCAACTTTTGGTCGTTTTTAGCCTAGTCATTAATTGGTTATCTCAATTTTGTTGTCTAGTTGTATATTTGGTAATTAATTTGGTCATTGATTTGATCATTAATTTGGTCATTGATTTAGTCATTAATTTGGACATTGATTTAGTCGTTAATTTAATCTTTGATTTGATCATTAATTGTCACAATTAATGACCAAATATATTACTATATGATCACGCGAGAAAACCAATTAATGACCAAAGCAATATGACCAAAATGTTGGTTGTGTTATAAGATACTATAAATTAGCTACTAATAGTCATATATATGAAAATTTTAGTCATCGTTTGAAACCAATTAATGACTGAAGAAATATGACTAAATTTTAGTCGTGTTATAAGATACTGTAAATTACCTACTAATAGTCGTATATATGCAAAATTTAGTTGTCATTTGTAGTCACAAAATTATCATTTGCAGTAGTCATTTATTCATTATATAAACAACTAATTTAGTAGTTTATATTCATTTCATTTACTTTCATTAATAATCATTATAAATGACTAATTTAGTCATATATTCATTTTATTTGTGTTCATCATTAATCAATATAAACTATTAATTTAGTAGTTTTAAATTGATTTTGTGTTTATTATTAATCAACATAAATTAATTTGTATGATTTTAAAAATTTCATACAATGTACATATTCATCTAATATGAAAACACAAAGTCGCATATTTTAATTACAATACTAAACAATATCAAGTGCAACTATAAATAATTTCAACCACATAAATTATATTATATGAAATGTTAAAGTATTACAATATGATTTTCCAACTTAATATTAGTCGGACTACAATTTACACATGAAATGATGTTTCATCACTTCAAACATTATCGTTGTGTTTTCAAGGCATTGCAGGTGAATTCACCAACTCTGAAGACTTGACCATCAGTCTTTATATGTGTCTTATGCGGGATATTGGCTCTAAGAATATCACCAGACCAGTTCTCCTCTCTCTTTTTGCATTTGTCGCTCCAATGTTCTTGCTCCCCTCTTTTTTCAATTCATGCTTCTTACCATCAATATTGTGTTCATTCTCTGAAAACAAAAGAAGATACAATCCACAGTGTTAAACATGAAAAACAATGAACACTAGAATATAAACTAAATTAGACTATAAATAATTTATACAACATATACCTCAACACCAGAAGTGTCAAAGCCATTTTTCTCCATACAAGTAATAAACTCAAACAAATTATCTTCATTGTGGCGATAATTGCCACTATAATGTGGCCAGATAACCTGTATAAATAAAGCAAATAAAATATCACCATATATAGAAAAGAACACCTTAGTGACCTAGTATTCAACTTTCAAGGAAAGCTTAGGAACAATCATGTCAACTAAGTTATATGATAAAAAGCCCAAGCTATAGATAACTTGTGAAAACAAATAATTTGAGGTGTGATGTTTAATCCCTGTCATTTTATTCACAACAACATTTCATTTTCTAATGCATGAACTTAGTCAAGTATATAAACAACATGTACTCAAATAACAACATGAAAGTAGCTTTTTTCTTATAGTCATGAAAATATTTTAACACAAAATAGCTATAATGATTCCAATAAATATAGTGTAATACTAATTTCATCTTCAAGCTTTTGTTGTTGTTTAAATGGACATGGTACTAAGTATTTTCAATTTCATAGTTAAAAGACAAAAGAAAATCAAAATAAGCGTCTAAAATACAATCAAACAATAAAGAAAGGATATCATGGAATGGAAATTGCAATTATAAAAAATTTGTTTACCTATCCACCGATGTCGTGTCTGGCATTCCTAAAGCATTTTCTTGCCCAAAATAACCATGAAGTGAAATAATCACAAAATTAAAAACCATAGGAATTCCTACTAGAAACATTTCCAAATTCGATGGCTTAGGTGTCTAAGCAATCTCTAATAGCAAATGAACCATATCCAAGACGTGATATGCATCGTCTCCCCATCGTTTTTCCAATCACATTTCCTATAACCTGCCCACCGCAGAGTCAAGTAACAATCAAAAAAAGACATTGACATTTGTTTTTATCTTTTATATCTATAAAATTTGAATCTGATTTGTTTCATGAACATATTAATTCATATTTAAAGCCTTCCTGACATATGAAAAAGTATCAGTCAAATAGGACATCAGAAAAATCGACCTTAATGACGTCCTAAAACAATTTCTACAATATCAATATTTTTCTTGTGATATCTTGGGTAGAAAAAATAACATATCTACAAAAGAAAAATGCATATATTGCTTATGGTCAAACTTTGCATATGGTGTACTCTTAAGCAGTTTTTAAGATGTTCCTCCACCTTTACCAAAGTGTATTGTAGCTTGGTTAAACTATGTATCCTTTCATTGAGCATCAATTTCTGCAAGATAAATATCACACATTATTCTTTCTCATTTCTCAACATGCTACATATGATAAATTGAAATTCGCATAAAACCAAGAACAAACCATATTCTAACCAAAACAAACAAATAGTGTCTCTAATAAAACTTCATTATAATATTAGAAAATGACAAGAGAGTGGACCATTTTTGTTGTTTGACTTTGCCTATTTTTGTTATGAAAGTGCTTGAGCTTCAAGAACCAACAAATGTGAGGGAAGTCGTAAATGTGATAAAAAAACATGTTGACTTAATTTGTAGAATTCTTCAAAATTATGTGAATGATGCCATTGTCAGATGTGGTAAATCTCATAATAAGAAATGGCATGTATTCTAATAAATTACATTGCAATGACTACCATGGGCCTCCACGAGTTATAGGTCCTCAGTAGGTTAATCTTGATGATGAAAGA
The DNA here is from genome assembly GCA_034641835.2 of Pinus albicaulis. Lineage (NCBI taxonomy): Eukaryota > Viridiplantae > Streptophyta > Pinopsida > Pinales > Pinaceae > Pinus > Pinus albicaulis. The sequence goes on along the minus strand of CM076572.1, from coordinate 138,134,371 downwards.
GAAATGGCAATGATAAGTATGGGTGGTCCTAGTTTGTATGGTGGATATCTTCAAACCAAGGTCGTCATCTCAATGAGCCTAGGTTCTGACATGGTAAACATGGATCTAGTCTTCACCCCATTTCATTCCATCATATTTTGTCAAGACTCAAGAGGACATAATGGTCCTTCAACTTATAATAGGGTTTCTTTTGAGGTTATAAATAAATCTTATCCAAATCAAATGGATTTTTGGGCTCCAAGAGATATGGATAATTTAAATGATAACAATTATATGTTTTTTCCCAAGATTCAAATGTAGGAATACATTTTGTGGATTTTACTAATAAATAGAATGAGAGAAATAATCCATGATGAGAATCTACTGGTCATTGTGGTTAGGGAAATACATGGAGATAATAAGACTATTTAGGTCCAAATCAAAGATGGTGTTGATTCTTGTAGCTCCTCAGTTGTTGGTAGTTTTTAATGTAGGAATTTCAGTTCTTCAAGGGTGGGGTCCTTCAGCATAATTGCATCTACCTTAGTCATATCACCCAAAAGCAAAACATAATCAACAAAGAGTAAATATGTCAAGTTTAGGGCAAATCCTATTTGTATAGTTGCCAAGTTTATAGTTATTTCTGACTCTATTATAAATCTGTTGAGACCACCTACTCTACAATAAAAAATGGCAAAGGAGCCATTAGTCATACCTACCCATGGTCTCCTGTAGGCATGATAGAAGAATAGATTGAGCCACTAATTGGAATTACACATATATTGAGGAAATAAAATTCATTATCTACTTAACCAATTGCACATTGAACCCTATATGGATGAGTAGCCCTAAATAAAGCCAGCTTTCTCTATCATATGCCTTGGAAAGACAAAATAACATTGCTTGTAATTTTGTTGGTTTCATGTTATAAATTCCTTCTTGGGAAACTCCTATTTTGTAATGGATTTGTTTCCCAGGAAGGATGCAAAATTGTTCTAATGACATGGAATCAGCTTAGTGAATTTTGACCTTACATGACCAAGGAACTCAAGAGCCTTGGGCGCATCAACAATAGCATCCTCCAATGAAAATAGTACAGTCTCCAACCTAGAAAAATCAACATTATATATAGTTATAGTTCATAATTTCAAATGACCATAGATTGTAGCAGTACTTAAATAAATTCAAACTTGAATAAGAACAAACACAAAATTTCACATTACCCTTCAGTAAGATTTCCTTGATTTAGCAAGAAAGGCTCAGACTTGCATAAATGTGTAAGTAGATTCCCAAAAAGGTCAATTTCAACATATTTTTTCCTGAAAAAAGAATATAATACCCAAAGCGAAACCATAGTTGAATGGAACAATGGTGCTTTAAGGTCATATACACAAAAATTTGCCTCCTTCAAATCTCTAACACTGGATGGTAGAACGATGTTTCTGAGAAGTAAACGTCGGAATACCGACGGAAAGAAATTTTAAAAATAAAAAGGTAAACGTCAAAATACCGACGACACACAAGAGAAGAAAAAAAAAAAAACGTCGGAATACCGACAAAAACAAAACAAATATATATATATATATATATAGATATATATTCCCAACCATACCATAATCATAATCACTCACAAAAAGGTGGAAGGGGAGAGATTTTTCTGCTCTACCTCTGAATTGCAGATCTGTCGTATATCTGTGTTATTTAATCATTCTTTGAGTTTGGGGGGTGATTTCTTCTTTAGAGTTTTGTAATGGTCGACAAGGGAGAGTGCCCTACGATCGGTATAGATCTCGGCATTACGTATTCCTGTGTTGGTGTGTGGCAGCATGATAGAGTGGAGATCATCGCCAATGACCAAGGGAACAGGACCACTCCCTCCTATGTGGGTTTCACTGATACTAAGCGCCTCATTGGAGACACCACAAAGAATCAGGTTGCCATGAATCCCACCAATACCGTTTTTGATGCTAAGAGATTGATTGGAAGGCGTTTCAGTGACGCTACTGTTCAGAGTGACATTAAGTTGTGGCCTTTCAAGTTAACTCTAGGGCCTGGTGATAAGCCCATGATTATTGTTAATTACAAGGGTGAGGTGAAGTAGTTTGCTGCAGAGGAGATCTCATCCATGGTGTTGATGAAGATGAGGGAGATTGCAGAGGCTTATCTTGGTGTCACAATAAAGAATGTCATCATTACTATTCCTGCATATTTCAATGACTCCCAGAGGCAAGCTACCAAGGATGTTGGAGTGATTGCTAGGTTGAATGTGATGAAAATAATCAATGAGCCTACCGCTGCTACTATTGCCTATGGTTTGGACAAGAAAGCTGGCAGTGTGGGTGAGAAAAATGTATTGATCTTTGATTTGGGTAGTGGAACATTTGATGTTTCACTTTTGACTATTGAAGAGGATATTTTTGAAGTGAAGTCTACTGCTGGTGACACCCATTTGAGTGGTGAATATTTTGATAATAGGATGGTTAACCACTTTGTACAAGAATTTAAAAGGAAGTTCAAGAAGGATATTAGTGGTAGTGCTAGGGATTTGAGAAGATTGAGGACTGCTTGTGAAAGGGCCAAGAGGACTCTTTCATCCACTGCTCAGACAACCATAGATATTGATTATTTGTATGAAGGTATCGACTTTTATTCAACAATAACTAGAGCTAGGTTCGAAGAACTGAATATGGATCTATTCAGAAAGTGTATGGAGCCCGTTGAAAAGTGTTTGAGAGATGCTAAGATGGATAAAATCTCTATCCATGATGTTTTTTTGGTTGGTGGGTCTACTAGAATTCCAAAAGTACAACAATTGTTGCAGGACTTCTTTAATTGGAAGGAGCTCTGCAAGAGCATCAACCCCGATGAGGTTGTTGCTTATGGTACCGCAGTGCAGGCTGCTATTCGAAGCGAAGAAGGCAATGAGAAGGTTCAAGACCTGTTACTTCTTGATGTTACTCCTCTATCCCTCAGTCTGGAGACAGCAGGCGGTGTAGTGACTGTTTTGATTCCTAGAAATATAATTATTCCTACAAAGAAAGAGCAGGTGTTCTCTACATACTCGGACAACCAGCCCAATGTTCTCATCCAAGTGTATGAAGGTGAGAGAACACGAACAAGAGACAATAATTTGTTGGGCAAGTTTGAATTGTCTGTTATCCCACCTGCTCCCAGAGGTGTTCCTCAAATCACAATGTGCTTTGACATTGATGCCAATGGTATCTTGAATGTTTCAGCTAAGGACAAAACCACCAGACAGAAGAACAAGATTACAATAACCAATGACAAGGGTAGGTTGAGCAAGGAAGAGATTGAGAAGATGGTTCAGGAAGCTGAGAAGTACAAGTCTGAGGATGAAGAGCACAAGAGGAAGGTTGAGTCCAAAAACGCATTGGAGAACTATGCTTATAACATGAGGAACACAATCAAGGATGAGAAAATTGCAGCCAAGGTGGATCCATCTGACAAGAAGAAGATTGATGATGCAATCGAACAGGGAATCCAATGATTGGATAACAACCAGCTGGTTGAGGCTGATGAATTTGATGATAAAATGAAGGAACTTGAGAGCATCTGCAATCCAATAATTGCAAAGATGTATCAAGGTGCAGGTGGTGACATGCCTGGAGGTGGCTTTGGTGGTGTTCCTCCCGAGGATGGTTCGTCCAGTGGTGGAGGCACTAGCCCTAAGATTGAAGTGGACTAATCTCTCTCTCAAAATGCATATGATATTACTCTTCATTTTCTGTCTTAAGAATTATATTACTATTAGCGTAATTTTGATATTGAAATTTGGCAAGCCCATTTTATATTTGATGATGCAATCGCCGGATATTATGGCAATTTTATGTTAATTTTAAACCTCGATGCAATAGATGGCCATTCTAGTGATTTCATACATAAAAAAATAATCACTCACAATTTGGGGAACGAAGAATCCAATATACATCAACGAAATGTCTCACTACCAAGATACTTGAACAAGTATAATTAGCCCAATAAAATAATGACTTCAATGCACTTGCCGAATGTCAATGTCAAGGATTCCTAATATATGCCAGGTTCTTGAGAACACTATTGAGACCATACACACTTCAGTCAGGGAGAGTCCCACAAAAACATTTTTTTGGCTGTGTTAATTTATCTAGCTCTACCTTACAAATTTTACATGTCGAGTTGTTGTTTGGGTATGTTAATTTTATATAGCCGACCCTTATTTAAAAAAGAAACTAATCAGAACGATTAATTTGTAATCAATCAAAAGCTGTAGCTTTACTCATATGGCAGAGAAGTACAACACAAGAGGGATCTATCTCCATATAGGCAGCTTCCCTCCCCATAAAGAGATGGGGAGCAATCAAATACAATCCTTTTACATTTCTCCCAGTTTCTGAAAGTGCTTATGGATCAAGTATAATAGTAGGTATAAAGGAAGTTATAGGATATGGGTCAAAAGTACATATTGGAGACATAAGTTTACTTCATTTAGCAAATGTTGTAAATTTTACAAATTGGTTGATGGTGGGTTTCATTTTCAACATTATGATCTACAGAGTGGTGACATAGTCATATCATATGACATGTTATATGCAGAATTGGACACAGGTTGAGGGGTGTGGGATGTGTTTGCAAATGATTCTTGATCAAAGTATTGTCAATAGAGTAAAAATTGAAAATTGGAAAAATTATATCAATTATAACTGAATTGAACAAAGGGACAACTAGACAACAGGTGAAAAGTCTTGCTTGTTTAAAGGGTAGTTTCCAGATTTGAAGGAGGAAAGTCAGCAGTCAAGTAAAACAGATTTAGAATTCCAAGGAAGTCAATCAAAAATCAATCAAGTCTAGATCTCTAGAAGTCCAACAAGCTAGTTCCAAGCCTTGAGACATTTATTTTGACATTCACCCATTATGTGGAAAATTATGAATAAGTAGTTCCAACATTTTTAGAATTTTTCCAGTCGGTTGAGATTGTGAGATTTTTTCTTCTTACATATTTGAGACTCCTACAACATGAAATCAACTGGACCTAGATGTATCAATCATGGGATCTTTTGATTCTTTGATTGTAAAATTTGTATTTTCTTCTTAATCATCACTAGCCTAAATTGAGATTGATCCTCTTCATTGCTTTGTTCCTTGTTCCCCTAAGATTGATTAGGAGCAGAATGAGCATCTTGCTAGCAATTGGTGATTAGGAGAAGAATGAGCATCCTACTAGCCTAAATTGAGATTGATCCTCTTAATTGCTTTGTTCCTTGTTCCCCTAAGATTGATTAGGAGCAGAATGAGCATCCTGCTAGCAATTGGTCTTGCTTCTACTAAATATGGTTTAAACTTTATTCTCATTGGTCTTCGAAGCAAAGCTCCAAAAGAATTGGTTCTAGATGAAGTGAAACTGCTACTTACAACAGTTCATGGAAAAACTACAACAAGCACATTAAGGAACGAGGAATGTAAGGAGTTATTGGGATCTATTTTCATAATAAACCTATGTTAATATAGGAGAATACCAAGAACTAGATGCTGATGCAGAATTACGTGAGTTTTCTTCTTTTGAGAACTTGAAAGTTGTAGAAAATGATAAGATGATGACTGAAATTCGAGATATTTCAAGATTGCACAAGATTTATTCTTCTTTGTAGAGACTCAACCTACCTGTATTTAGGATTAGGAGCTTGAAAAAGTAAGGAAAATTATCTGCAATGCAGAATTGATTTATGAAAATATGGCCTTACAAAGTGAGCATGAAAAACCTGATTTCCTTGTATAAAAATCATCATCTAATGGAAATTTGCCACATGTTTTAGGAATGTACAGGGGTGATGGCACAGAAGGAAGCTTCTTTTTTATTGTATGAAGGAATGTGTATGTTCACAGTATAATAGTATAGGTATAAAGGAGGTTATAGGATATGGATAAAAAGTACATATTGGAGCCACAAGTTTACTTCCTTTAGCAAATGTTGTATATTTTACCAATTGGTTGATGGTGGGTTTCATTTTCAACTTTATGATCTACAGAGTGGTGACATAGTCATATCATATGACATGTTATATGAAGAATTGGACACAGGTTGAGGGGTCTAGGATGTGTTTGAAAATGATTCTTGATCAAAGTACTGTCAATAGAGTAAAAATTCAAAATTGAAAAAATTATATCAATTATAACTGAATTGAACAAAGGGACAACTAGACAACAGGTGAAAAGTCCTTCTTGTTTAAAGGGTAGTTGCCAGATTTGAAGAAGGAAAGTCAGCAGTCAAGTAAAACAGATTTAGAATTCCAAGGCAGTCAATCGGAAATCAATCAAATCTAGATCTCTAGCAGTCCAACAAACTAGTTCCAAGCCTTGAGACATTTATTTTGACATTCACCCATCATGTGGAAAATTATGAATAAGTAGTTCCAACATTTCTAGAATTTTTCCAGTTGGTTGAGATTATGAGATTTTTTCTTCTTACATCTTTGAGACTCCTACAACATGAAATCAACTGGACCTAGACGTATCAATCATGGGAGCTTTTGATTCTTTGATTGTAAAAATTGTATTTTCTTCTTAATCGTCACTAGCCTAAATTGAGATTGATCCTCTCATTGCTTTGTTCCTTGTTCCCCTAAGATTGATTAGGAGCAGAATGATCATCCTGCTAGAAATTGGTCTTGCTTCTACTAAATATGGTTTAAACTTTATTCTCATTGGTCTTCGAAGAAAAGATCCAAAATAATTGGTTGTAGATGAAGTGAAACTGCTACTTACAACAGCTCATGGAAAAACTACAACAAGCACATTAAGGAACGAGGAATGTAAGGAGTTATTGGGATATATTTTCATAATAAACCTATGTTAATATTGGAGAATACCGAGAACTAGATGTTGATGCAGAATTACGTGATTTTTATTCTTTTGAGAACTTGGAAGTTGTAGAAAATGATAAGATGATGAGTGAAATTCGAGATATTTCAAGATTGCACAAGATTTATTCTTCCTTAATTGGTTTTGTAGAGACTCAGCCTACCTATATTAAGGATTAGGAGCTTGAAAAAGTAAGGAAAATTATCTGCAATGCAGAATTGATTTATGAAGATATAGCCTTACAAAGTGAGCATGAAAAACCTGATTTCCTTGTATAAAAATCATCTTCTAATGGAAATTTACCACATGTTTTAGGAATGTATAGGGGTGATGACACAAAAGGAAGCTTAGCTTTTATTGTATGAAGGAATGTGTATGTTCATAGTATAATAGTAGGTATAAAGGAGGTTATAGGATATGGATCAAAAGTACATATTGGAGCCACAAGTTAACTTCCTTTAGCAAATGTTGTGTATTTTACAAATTGGTTGATGGTGGGTTTCATTTTCAACATTATGATCTACAGTGTGGTGACATAGTCATATCATATGACATGTTATATGTAGAATTGGACACAGGTTGAGGGGTGTGGGATGTGTTTGCAAAAGATTCTTGATCAAAGTATTGTCAATGAAGTAAAAAGTGAAAATTGAAAAAATTATATCAATTGTAACTGAATTGAACAAAGGGACAACTAGACAACACGTAAAAATTCTTGCTTGTTTAAAGGGTAGTTGCCAGATTTGAAGGAGGAAAGTCAGCAGTCAAGTAAAACAGATTTAGAATTCCAAGGCAGTCAATCGGAAATCAATCAAATCTAGATCTCTAGCAGTCCAACAAGCTAGTTCCAAGCCTTGAGATATTTATTTTGACATTCACCCATCATGTGGAAAATTATGAATAAGTAGTTCCAACATTTCCAGATTTTTTCCAGTTGGTTGAGATTGTGAGATTTTTTCTTCTTACATCTTTGAGACTCCTACAGCATGAAATAAAATGGACCTAGACATATCAATCATGGGAGCTTTTGATTCTTTGATTGTAAAAATTGTATTTTCTTCTTAATCATCACTAGCCTAAATTGAGATTGATCCTCTTCATTGCTTTGTTCCTTGTTCCCCTAAGATTGATTAGGACCAGAATGAGCATCCTGCTAGCAATTGGTCTTGCTTCTACTAAATATGGTTTAAAATTTATTCTCATTGGTCTTTGAAGCAAAGTTCCAAAAGAATTGGTTCTAGATGAAGTGAAACTGCTACTTACAACAGTTCATGGAAAACCTACAACAAGCACATTAAGGAACGAGGAATGTAAGGAGTTATTGGGATCTATTTTCATAATAAACCTATGTTAATATAGGAGAATACCAAGAACTAGATGTTGATGCAGAATTACACGATTTTTCTTCTTTTGAGAACTTGGAAGTTGTAGAAAATGATAATATGATGAGTGAAATTCGAGATATTTCAAGATTGCAATAGATTTATTCTTCCTTAATTGGTTTTGTAGAGACTCAGCCTACCTGTATTAAGGATTAGGAGCATGAAAAAGTAAGGAAAATTATCTGCAATGCAGAATTGATTTATGAAGATATAGCCTTATAAAGTGAGCATGAAAAACCTGATTTCCTTGTATAAAAATCATCATCTGATGGAAATTTTCCACATGTTTTAGGAATGTACAGGGGTATTCATAAGAAAAAATTAAAACCCAACCAAGTGAGAAGAGGAAGCTAGAACCCTGGAATTCTCTTTTTTATAGGAGAACAACACAGTAGTATAATAGCCCCAAATGAAAGAATTAGAAAACTATGGAGTGATTGTCTTAATGAGAAAAAGGAAAAAGGAAAGATTGAAGGAAGTAAAAAGGAATAAACGACAATCAACACTTCGCCACAAGATAAAACTGTAATGTATGGTTTCTACACCACAACCACACACATCCCATCAGATATCATGGTTCATTTGGTCATACACGACCTAACCTAGCATGACACTCAGGACCTCCTCTTCATCCTAACGATGGCTCATAGTGTACTGAGGTACCCCATTTTGAATCCCTTGTTATGGACTAGATGTGCAATTGTGGTTTCCCATTTGATATCTACCTTATATTACTTGTCCATAATAAGGTTCATTTGATGTCTACCATTATATTACTTTGCTAGGTTCCCTGTTATATTACAACACTGTCATCTAAGTTACTATTATAGGGGTATGAGATAGAGTGTCACTGACATATAAATCATTGCCATATGCATCAGACTCTGTTATACAAGATTGATGCTAGTTCACAGGTCACTGTCATTATCATCCATAGAGGACTCTACCATATATATGTACTTCCATATCAATGTCGTTGGCATATACAGGTTAAGGTTATATGAACACAGTCATGCCTTACAAATATATAGGTCACAGTCATGCAAGCTCACTGTCATAAGGATTATGACTGCCCAAACTTCACTGTTAAATATCACAGTCAACAATTATCACTGCCACTTCCATTGTAAATTGAAAATTCTAGCTAGTAAGGTCACTATTCAAATGCATCATATATATGTCATATATTAGGGTTTTAGTGAGAGAACTTCAAGCCTACAATCCACTGCAATCGCTAGCAACTTTATGTGAAATTGTGGCAAAGAATGGACCAAGTAATGCCAAAGATGAAATGTCTTGGTTAAATTTCTAAATGTAGAATCTGCTTACCATGCCATGGGGTCTAGGAATCTCTATAAACAACCAAGCAGAATTGTGCACGCTTTTGCGAGGTGTCCTTATGTCTGCGAAAAGAAACATTCAAGATCACATTATCAATGGTGACCCTGCCATTCTTTTGCGCCACCTCATCAATGACTCTCCTTTGTCTAACATCAAACTCTAAGCTATTGTAAAAAGGATCTATCATATGCTCGGAAGCCTTCACTCCAAATTATTTCCTGTCCATGGGAACAAAAACAAGAAGGTGAAACACCTTGCGAACGAGGGGGTCCATCTAGCAAAAGGAAAACTTAAAGTTGATGTGATTCTAAGCTTATCATATATCATCATGAGTGCCAAGAAAAACTATTGTTTATATTTTCTTGTCCAAAAGTTGTATCCATCACATGCCATAGTTTTTTCTTAATATTTGACTTGTTCTTAATATTTTTTTCAGAGGCTTCCAGAGATAGGGAGGGAAAATTGGGAGACATGAATAGACAAAGTCTGTTGTCATTGTTTTATGAAAGCAGTAAATATTGTTCAATTGATACCCTGTCTGTTGTGATGTGCTAACACCGACTTCCATGAAACAGATGGAATGTGAAGAGTTGGCTGCAAAAGTTGAGGCACTGGATTCTAAGAACATGACACTTAGAAATGAAATAAATCTTATAGCAGAGGAATCTGAAAATCTTGCTTCCGAGAATGAATCACTACAGGTAACATATCTTCATGGTAGCGTAGACAAATCAGTGTGGTTTATTGGCCTTAGGATTTGAAACTTTTTTGACATTGTTGGATTATGTGAAACAGGTAATGTTGAGGAATTTGCAAGGAGAGGATAGAGTAGGAGATTCAGAAATGTATGGTCCTAGAGAGACACAGTCACAATTTATGCATCAAGGAGGAAATGGCTATCCTCAAGTTCTATCTAAAATAAGAAATTTGAGTTCTAGCCAAAGAGATGAGCATAGGGAGAGTGAGATGAGTGATTCAACTGGTAAATGTCATGCAGTATTGGAAGCAAATGTTCGATCTGATTGAGTGGTTGCAGGTTAAAGAGAGATCCTAATTTGTAGGTTATGTTGGATGACAGTTTGTGTATACCAAACTGTTTTGTTAGTTTTGAGCTATCCCCATATCTTTATAACTGCTTCACATGAACTTTCTTCTAGAGTAGGAACTAATAACCAGGAAAAGATAATAATGAATGGCTGCAAAGAAAGTACTTCATCCAGATATACGATGATGAGCATTATTCTGGTAAAGAAATTGGCCCACCTTGGATTTGAATTGGGTCCAGGCATGGGAATCATCAGGTTAATTGTAACTTGCTTTAACTTTAACTTTAGGCTTGTATAATTTATGCATTTCCCCCCAAACTTGCTGTAAAACAGAATTGGGTTTGAAGGATTCTTTTACCTAAACAAGCTCCTCTTAAAGAGTAGCATGTTCCATATTTGTTTTATATTCAATGAGTAATCTTTTACATGATGCTTCTGTTATGAGTTGATAAATTTTCATTGCCTAGTATTTTTAAATTTTGTGTTGCAAGAAGATTTTTTGTACCCAGTTATTTTACTAATATTAGCTGTGCATGGATTAAGCTATTGGAATAACGAGGGCACTTAGTACTGAATGTGATTATGTTTTGAATCAATGGTTTGCTTGGATATCGTAGTTAACATCGTGTTTCATGCATTATTTGTTTAAAGCATGCAGATGCAAATGTTTGGGATCATGTATCACCAAATATCACCAAGAATATGCTTAACTGACACGTCTAGTGATTTGTAATCCTAGTCTGTTACAAGGCAAACCCAAAATGCGCTATTATAATTGAAGGAAACTTAGAATAACAATCCCAATATCTGGAGAGATCTAAAATCTGAAACTAGGGCAGAGTACTGAACAATTAGCCACATCATTAAATCAACATTAACAAAAGAAAATTCATTAGTCTGAATGTGGATCAGTGAATAAACTGGAAAAATAAACACATCCCACACTCTCACATGCAGAAAGCATTGATATCTGTGTGATACCCCTTCTCTGCTTTAATAAATCCAAAGCGTCATGACTGGAAGTGGAATCTAAATGTATACAAGTGTAAAACCAAGTGGAATCTAAATGTATACAAGTGTAATAAATCTATAAAAGAGGCGCAGATCATGAAATGTAAGGCTAATGACTATTATTACTCTTTACCATGGGATAAACCAATTGCAGGGTATGTTCGTGGATGTACCTCTTCGGTTTTATGCATTCTTCAGCGGAATTAGCGTAGCTATTATTATCCTCATCTTATTATCCCTCAACCGACAGTGGCTATGAAGAGATCTCGGTTCATAAATCTTCCTCCAGCCAAAAACTAGATTTAGCATGCCAGGCATCACAGTACCTGAACTTCTGCAAGTCATCTCTGCAGAGTAATGCCAATATTAGTGAGAAGGCAGAACCAATGGATATCATTGTTATGGCCATAATTGTGTCAACGCAAGTAACCACGCAAAGTTATATTACCTCAAAGCAGCTACTCTCTAAATCAAAGGACGCGAACTTAACGGTTGCAGACTGCCATACAAAAACCTCTTCAGCGGAATTAGCACCAAACAAGTGGAGCGGGAAAATAAATTTGAATAGTTCGATTCAGATTTTAGAGTAGCCACCAAATAAAATTTCCATGTGTTTTCCCTTAACGTTGTAAGACCAAAGTTTTGGCTCCTAAAAGTCGTAAGACCGACACTTGGCCCTAAATGATGCAAGATCGACGGTATCCCCAAACCTCGCAAGACCGACGTATGTCTCCTAAACGTCGGTATTCCGACAGTTTCACCCTTAACATCGCAAGACCGACAGTATCCCTAAACGTCGCAAGACCGACGGATGTCTCCTATACGTCGCAAGACCAACGTATGTCTCCTAAATGTCAGTATTCCAACTATTTTTCCTGAAACATCGGTATTCCGACGATTGTCCTAAACATCGTTGTTATGACGATACTCCAAAAACATCGCTAGAGCGACACTTGTTGGCGGGATTTTAAAAAATGAGAAAAATTGGGGAAATTTCCAACAATACGTCAAAAGTGTCCGGAATTTTGACCATATGTACTAGTGACTGTACAATCAACATTGTCTTAACTATCATTGAAACTTCACTATCACTATATGTCATTGTGTTGAATCTAATACATCATCCCATCATAGATTATAGATAGATAGAGGTAATTACAATCACCTTCCTGATTCATTGTCTTGCTAATGTTTTTGCGTTACTGTCAACCAATTGTCAATTTCAAGGATTCATTGCACCAACTTGAAATATATATACAAGGTCAGCTAATTAAGCTTTTGCCCATATTCAATGGTGATGAAATTTTTTCACATATTCAAAACATCTTCAAACACTGAATGTTATTACTCTTCAAATCCTAGACTTCGGATTAGGTCTAAAACTCTTTAAGGTATTTCAAAATGTCTTCTCCAAAGTGTATCACAACAAAAACACTATCAGATCATTGTCTTATATAAGACTATTGTTATTGCTATGTCACATATCTGCTCAAGCCTACAAGGTATCTTGGTGTGAGGGATTCTGACATCAACATATGTAGTTGTCAAGTATAGTCTTTATTGCTTATTAAGATCAAGACTACCATCAGTCCAAAACCTTGCAAGGCCTTGTATATGCTACTTATGTCTAACATAGATAAAAGGCTTGCAGCGTGAGAACTATGAATAGTAGTCCTCTATCTATTCATAATGCTACATACGAAGGAAGCCTTTGACAAAATTATTATATTCCCAATAATGACGCTATATTGAAGCCAACTTAAGCACAAAATTTTGCTTGAATACCTTGCATATTGCAGAGTTTTAATGTTTCAAAAACTGTAATACGTATGAATAGACCTTGAAATATTTAGATTCAAACTCTAGAATTATGAATCAATTGTTTAAATTATTCATCTTTATAATGGTGTTGGGTCGTAGATGACTGAATTAATGACCAACAAAGTGAAAAAGAATCGCAATCTAAAAGGGGTTGCAGACAGCTCAGTAAAACAGTTATTCACAATTCTGAAATAGGTAGTATGCCCTTGCCCTAACCAGAGATGATTGAAATGCTTCAAGGAGCTTGAAACAATATTTTGGGGAATGTTCAAATAGTCCGCAAGATAAAAAGATCATTGGTGTAAGTTTTAAATACAAGCCAATCTAAAAGGAACTTCAAGACTTTCACGTCTTAACAACTCATCCTTGCTGATTGATTTGTAGCCCCAAGTGGATTGAAATAGCTCCTCACTTCATAAGATAGAAAATATCCCGAAATTCAAGGATTAGAGTGATATTCCACAAAGATGAGGGCTTATGCTACAATTCTGGAAACGTCATCAACTGTTCATGCAATTTCTTTTAGAGCCAAACTGTCAGTGAAATGTGATACCACCAAACTTGTCATGCTTAGTAATAAAGTCCTAATGAGGGCTGAAATTATATAAAGAAAAAGTTTTCAAACAAGCCTGAATGGATCGTTAACAACCCTTACTATTCATCGATTTATATTAATCACGAAGACAAGGGTGTTGCTCAGAAATTATGCTGCAGGGAGTTATTTGAATTTGCATGGAAGAGCCTTTTATATCACTCTTGCTAGTTTCTATAGCCCTAGTTCTTACGCACTGTTCAGTAATGAACATATTGGTCGTAGAGGAAATCCTTGTATAAAAGACGATATCTTTAAGGGGACGAAAGTCTACTTCTCGAAATTATGAAACAAAACCAAATACTAAGAAATACACAGGAAATGGACACAGAGATAAAGAAGTTGCTTCAAAAATATTAAAGAGGTTGTTAATTCTTGAAACTTACACAGATCAAGAAGTTTCCTATCGTAGATGGAAGAAGAAATTACTGCACTTGTAGAGAGAGACGAAATTGTTTCCATGTTGTTGACTGATAGCTTTCCCTCGAGCCTGATATATTTCTCTCTGACTTGGGCTTGCCCTCACCTGTGCTTCGATACCATGTTAATTTTAACATGTTCTTTGCATAGTACAATTAGATCCATATGAGCTCAATTATCTATCCATAATTGAACCAAGCAAGTGAAGTCCACTAGGCTTATCGAATGAACCAGGAAAATTTCCATGGCAATGCAGACTAACTCATAATTCTTCGTACGAAGAAGGGGCAAGGAAGGGTAAGTCAACTTCTAAATTTCAAGAAAGGCCTCAACTCCTGCAAGTGATGAAGAACCCTAGTAAAACTTGTTGATGTTCTGCCCTAGTATCACTTCGATGCTCTAATTTTGTTACGAACCCATGTTTTCATTGTTGTTTGAAAGATCTTATGACGTTTACATCATTGCAATTTATCCATTTTCGCTTTCACTTGTTGGAAACCCAAAAGGGATTGATTTGCAGAAAATGAAACCAACCACTACACTTATGATTTCCCTCGTAATGGTGTTGGTGACCGAAAGTGTTTAATTCGTAAGAAATAAAACCAAATACTAGCATTAAGGCTTAACTCGCTGCGGTGCCGATGACCAGATATGTCTTTACTATGGAAAATGAAACCAGCCGCTACAATGGACAAAGATAAAGTTGAACACTGAAAAGGGAAGGTTGGCTTGGACAAAGATGAAGTTGAACACTGAAAAAAGAAGGTTGGCCTGGAGAAAGATGAAGTTGAACACTGAAAATAGAAGTTTGGCTTGGGAGATTATACCTATTTCTTACAAAGTTTATATAATCATGGTCTATCAATTTAAATTTCGCTCACAACAATGCTCGTGACCCTAGAATTGAACTCAATACCAACAACATGGTGGATATAGGTTTTAAACAAGAATGCAAGACCAGGGCATTGGGAAAGATTCGCATGTCATTGGTATGAATTCAACTTATACGGAATTGTAGCAAGGCACTGGCATTGCAGGATCCCACTTAAAACCAGGTAAAGGTGGGAAATGAAACAAACCACTAAAATTGGTGACAACTAATTTTAACTTCGACAAAAGAAAACGGTGAGCATATCCTTAATCCTCCATTGAATTTTGAAGGAAAGATAAATTCCTTGATAACTAATTAGAGGCAGTCTGTCAATGGTTACAGTGATGGATAATAAATCAAGTATCCAATTCGTAGTGTGAAAGTATTAACAAGTGAAGGTTAAGAAATTACATGTTTTCAAAAGAAGGCCATATTTCAGACATGAATTGTTGGGGAGTGCAAGGAAGCTGGTATTCCTTTGTAATTAGAGCCGCTGCTTCTAGTGGGGCTTTTCCCAAGCACTTCTCATCTCCTCTGCCATCCCACTTCTTGCCATACTTGGGCAAAAACTCCTTCAGAACTTCATCCACAATGTTTTCTGTGTCAAGCAGTGTGTCGATGGTAAAATCAGGGATCAAAGTGTTAAAAAAAGAAAAAAAAAAGTGTACTAAATATTTAGTATAAACAAAAATCTTTAGTGACTTTACATAATCAAATATCAATGGAATTCTACCCTAAGTTCTTGTCAAAATAGATTCACAGAGTTGCGACTTCTTGCAAGAACGAAATTTAGCTCTTCAAAACATTACACACGCTATATTCTTGAATTTTCAATGATCAAGAAATAAAGCCTATGAATTCCTCAATTTTGACAGTGAAATTGCACCAAAACTTACACAAATTTCAATGATCAGGAAGTAAAGCCTAAGAATTTTTCAATTTTGACAGTGAAATTTGCAGCAAAGACTCATGCGAATAGTTGTGTGCCTGTAAACTCATCTTTACTATGTGTTTCCTGTTTTTCTAGCAGAGAGGAACTTAATCCTTTAGCTCCGTAGTAGTACTCACTCCGCCTTACGCTTATCCCTTTGTACTCTTTATCTTTTCATTCTTCAACTATGGTGTAGTTGCCTTTGGAGAAGTTCATAAGGAAGCAATCATTCATGGAGTTGCTAATGGAGAAATTCTTAAGGAATAACGCTGGTCTTTTCACGAGAAATTCTCAATGGGCTGAGCCAGCGCTGAGAGCGCTGTGAGGTTGAGTTTGCTGCAGTGAGGCAGCCCGATCAAGCTAGGGTTTGCTCCCATGGAGGTGTCAGGCACGCCCCAAGCACCTCCCCCTCCCCCTCCTCCGCCATCATCTGTTGATGCCTTCAACCTGCTCCTGGCTAAATTGTCGTAGAAGAAAAAGAGTGAAGCAGCCAAGTTCATTAAGAAGCTAGAGGATATTCCTGAAATTTCCCTGCCTCTAGAGACTCCAATCCAAGTAGCCATGTCCTTGGTTGAGCGTGCCCTCGTTGGCCAGTTCACCAGACTCTAGCCTTCTCCTAAATCCACTAAAAATTGGGTCAAAAAGAATTGGGTGCCCTTGATTAAGAACAGCGTCACATCTTACTTTTTGGGACGAGGGTTATTCCTCTTTGAATTCTCCTCAAAAGACGATAAGGATCTAATTTTCCAGAACGGCCCCTACTTCATGGGCCCTCAAGGTCTTTATCTTAACAACTAGACGTCGGATTTCGAACCTGCAGTCGATGTTCCCACGGCAGTCTCGATGTGGTTCAGGCTTCCAAACCTTCCAATTCACTGTTGGAACTGGGACTCTTTGAAGCACATCGGCAATACCCTTAGGAAATTCATAGACCGGGCAAACAACAAAGATCAATATGACTATGCCAGAATATGCATAGAAGTAGATCTAGAGGTGGTTCTCCCAGAAGCCATCAAAATCAATTTCGATAGCTAGACTCATGTGCAAAACCTAGATTATGAGCAGTTGCCCTTCAAATGCCGGAAATGCCACGTCTATGGCCACTTCGCTAGAGGATGCCCATCCAATGTTGAGTCAGAAAAAGGTAAGGAGGAGGGTTGGAATCAGGTTAAGCGTTCCAATACTTCTCACAAATCTCACAAGCTAGGGGGTCCAATGGTAAAGGCCCCCAACAGGCCCCTGCTTAGCATCCCCCTCCCAGAATGGAGCAAGAAAATAAATTCGCTCCGCTAAGCTTGCAAATAGAGGAGAATCAGGAAGTCGAGATTCAAAAAATAGTCTCCTTTGCAAAAGGCACCCCCTCTTCTTCTCCCAAGGGGACAAGAGCTGCAGAGAGCTCTAAAGGAAACACCGTAGAAGTTGAGGATGAAGAGCAAGAATCGGAAGGCTCGAAGGAAGAAGGGGAAATAGTAGGATCCCAAGCCTCGGTGAGGAGATCCACAAGAGGCTGCAAGACAGATCGGGAAAAAAGAGAGAAGGAAACATACAAAGATAAGCTTCAAGGCAGTGATCCAAACCTTGAGAAGCTATTAGCAACAAAACCAAAGATGGTGAGAAACCAGCCCCAAGGCTCCAAGGGAGCCCACCAAAAACATAAATGATGAAGGTCGTCTCCTGGAACTGTAGAAGTATGGGGAGCAGAATCAAAGAAGAAGCTATCAAAATTTTAATAAGGATAGAAGCTCCTGCCATACTCCTCATTCAAGAGACCAAAATGGAGGACAGTGTCTTCCTGCATGCAAGTAAGAAACTCCAGAACAAATGTGAAGCGAAAGCAATCTTAGCCCGAGGGGCTTCCGGTGGGCTAGGCACTCTCTGGAACAATATTAAGTTCTCAATTATTTCTGAGACCCCCAACTCTCATTGGTTGTTATTAA
This sequence comes from Pinus albicaulis, assembly GCA_034641835.2. NCBI lineage: Eukaryota > Viridiplantae > Streptophyta > Pinopsida > Pinales > Pinaceae > Pinus > Pinus albicaulis. Next base: position 138,116,185 of record CM076572.1, on the reverse strand, counting down.
AAATGCAGCATTTAGTCACAAAAGAGATCTTTTATCTCTTCAATGTGTATGTCCCAATTAACGTGGGGAAAAAAAAGGCTTGTTGGGACTCCATAAGAAACCAAGCAGACCTTGTGAATCTGGAAAATACCATCATTGCCGGCGACGTCAACCTCACTCTTCTTTCGGCAGATAAGAGAGGAGGCAACATTGTTCAAGATCCGACAAGGGAATGGGCGGAGGACCTAATGTAGGACTGGGATCTACTGGACATCGAGCCAATCTCCGGTAAGTACACTTGGACTAATAAAAGAGTAGGTCATGGTCATATCACTGCTAGACTTGACAGATTCTTCATCCAAATTTCTTTCCTTTTGCTTGGATTAGAGGCTAGAGTTCATATTCTCCCCTGCAGCACCTCTGATCACAAACCCATCAAGCTTGAGCTCTTGGCTCAGCTTGATCTTGGGCCTATTCCCTTCATATTTAGCCCTCTCTGGGCCAAGAAGCCTGACTTCATGCAAATAGTCAAGGACATTTGGATACAGCTTATCAAAGGCTGCCCCTTTTTTGTATGGGAGGAGAAACTCAGAAGAGTGAAAGTGGCTCTGAAAATTTGGGCCAACTCTCTGCCCAAGCCTGCCACTGAAAGGAAAAAAATCCAAAGCATTCTGGATAACCATCATCTCTAGGCTAAAGAAGCTGATATTACAAAAAAGATTCTAGACAAAGAGGCCCATCTACAGCAAAATTTCCATAAGGCCTACCTAGCTGAAGAAGAATACTGGAGACTTAAGTCTCGTAGTATTTGGCTTAAAGCAAGGGATAGGAATTCCTCTTTTTTTCACAAGAAAGCTCAGGCAAGGAAATGCACCAACTCCATTACTGAAATCAAGGAAGGTCCTATTATTCACAAGGACTTTGTAAACATCAAAAGAGCAACCTTTCTTCACTTCAAAAGCCTGTATAGCGAGGATATGGATCTGGATCAAAACTCTGACATGTTGGATGTGGTTTCCCCCTCGATTTCAACCGAGATGAATCACCTTCTAGAAGCTAAAGTCACTAAGAACAAAGTCAAGGATGCCCTCTTTGCTATGGACCCCGACAAAGCCCCTGGGCCGGACAGATTCTCAGCCAGGTTTCTCCAAATCTGCTGGCCAATTGTGGAAAAATACCTCTTCAAAATGGTCCTAAAGTCCCAAGCATGCCAGAAAATCAGAGGCAGCACTAACTCCGCTTTCCTTGCCCTCATCCCCAAGGAGAAAGGAGCCAACTCCTTCAATAGGTTTTTCCCGATCTCGCTTTGCAACATTAGGTACAAACTGATTTCAAAAGTAATTGCTAATAGATTGAAGCTCATCCTCCCCAAAATCATTCTCGAAAATCAAGGAGGCTTCATTCATGGAAGGCAGATTGTGGACAATTTCATATTAGTCCAAGAGGAAATCCACTCAAGTCGGTGTCACAACGAAAAAGGTATGGTTGTCAAACTTGATTTAGTAAATGCATTTGATCGAGTTAGGCATAGTTTCTTGCTGAAATTCTAGCATAAGCTTGGATTTGGAGTGAGCTTTATAAATTGGATCCGAGCCTACATCTCGGAGCCTTGGATTGCCCCTTTAGTGAATGGCAAAGCTGCCGACTTCTTCAAAGCCACAAGAGGACTCAGACAGGGGTGCCCCCTCTCACCTCTGCTCTTTGTCCTTCAAGCCTCGGTCCTCAGTTTTTATTTAGACAAGAAGTTGCTGGAACAGGAGATCACTAGGCTTTGCATAGCAAGAGGAGTTAAAAACATCAATCATTCCCTCTTCGATGATGACACCCTGCTGCTGGGGACTGCTTTTGTGCCTATGGATTCCAGATTTAAAGGAGTTCTGGATGAGTTTTGTAGGGTTTCGAGCGGCATATTAAACAATGGTAAATGCCACATCTATTGTTTGAACATTTTTCCCAGCCTGCTTAACCCCATTTCTAGATGCTTTGGTTTCACTGCCTCCTCTACTTGGACTTCCTTCAAGTACCTGGGACTTCCTATTTTCCTCAAAAGAGCCTACAACAAAGACTGGATTCCCCAATTGGAGAAATTCAAGAACAAGCTACAGGCCTGGGGATTCTCCTGGCTCAACATTGCTGGCAAGACTGTTCTCATCAAATCTGTTCTCAACAATCTCCCCTTATTCCAATTCTCTGTTCTCCTTGCTCCCACTGGAATTCTCAGAAACATGGAGGACATCATTCGCCATTTCTTTTGGAAGGGTGGCGAACAGAACGAGAAAACGATCCCGCTAGTCAATTGGGAATCCATCTCCAAACCTCTCTTGGAAGGGGGTCTGAATTTCAAAAATATTGGTAACCAGAATATTGCAATGGGTGCTAAAATAATATGGAAAATCATAGCTCCTAATCCAGGCTAGGCTCAATTAGCTCTATGGTGTAAATATTTCAAAGGCAAGCATTCTCGCTGCTTAGATCAACCTCTTCCTCAATCAAATTCGCCTTTCCTGAAACTCTGTGTCAAAGCCTGCCCTCTAATCAAAACTCATGCATATTAGGTTCCCAGCAATGGTAAAAGGATCAACCTGTGGACCGACAAAATCATGAACAATGATCCGTTGGAGGACTGCAGCTCTCTCCAGTCACTGTGCAAATGGATGAACGAGGTAAGCCTGTGCTCTCCGTGGGACATTTCAAATTGGCATGGCTCATGCTAGGCCGGTTGGAAATGCATCCAAACACCCTCGGAGCTCCTGCATGACCACGATTTTCTGCTTTCCAAGCTTCACAGTATGGCTCCAACGCTAACTCGAAAAATTGACACTAGAGGATGGGGATCGCAGATTGGAGGTTACACCGTGGCACAAGGCTACGCCAAACTGTGTGAGCGTCCTCATGTAGCTCCGAACCCTACGCCATGGAAAGGGATATGGAACTATCCCTTTTTACCCAAAATTGACCACTTTAGTTGGCTGTTATGCCACTGCAAAATATTTACTGTTGAAAACTTGCAGAAGTGAGGTTTCCATGGCCCTTCAAGGTGCAGCCTGTGCAGGGAAAAAGAGGAAAGCATTACTCATCGAATGCTTGAATACAAATTCACATTGCAAATTTGGTTCGAGCTGTTGGGTATTTTGAACTCCAGCTTCATTCTTCCAAGCTCCATCCCTGAACTGTTTGCAAATTGGATGCATAGTTATCCTGGTCCCCCTCCAAAAAAACAAGGTCATCAAAGCTGCTTGGTCCTCCCTCCCAAAAATAATTTTTTGGCAGATTTGGCTTGAACGAAATAAAAAGATCTTCATAAATTATGAGCAGGATGCCAAGCTTCTGGGAGTCAAGATAAAATTCCAATTAAAAGAGTGTCTAAGAGAGCAAAAAGACGATTCAAGATTAAGCCAGCAAGACATAATTTGGGACTCTTCTCTCGACCTTCAATTTCAAAAAGCTGCAAGTATTATCTCTCTCTCCAAATTTTGGCAAATAAGGGCTACAATAAAGGAGTTTCAGGGCTGGATTGCAAATCAATCAATACATTCTCTATTATTTGATGGGGCAACAAATGGCAATCCAGGAAGGGCTGGAGCAGGAGGTGTCATAATGAAACTAGATGGCATCAGGATTCACAACTTCGCCTAGGGTTTTTGCCTCACTTCCAGCATTCAAGAAAAGGCATTGGCTCTTTTTCAAGGCCTTAATTTTCTTAAAAGGCTGAACATCAGGGAGGCTAATGTATTTGGGGACTCTCAGGTTATTATTAACAATATTGTGACAAATTCTCCGCCGTTGGACTTAAGACTTGCAAGGCTAATCTCTAGAATAAAAGATCTGGGAGACTCATTTCAGAATTTGAACTTCTTCCACGTGTTGAGAGTCAACAACAAAGACACGGATCTAGAAGCCAACAAAGCAGCCCTCCTTTCTGCTGGAGTCATGCTTAGAGACAGAGAAGAAACATGGGATCCAATTCCTTAAATTAGCTAGCTGTCATGTTTTACTGTTTATTATTAAATCAGTTCGTGTGTATCCACAAGCTTGAGAAAATCACTAAAATTGATCTCATAGTCACAACTAAAATGAGATGTGAACTAAGCATAAGCGCCATGACCTTTCTGGGTGGTGAGACACTCGAGGATTCAGCCCCACTTTCTGTAATTCGAATTTTGGCATTTAGGCCAAGCATCTAATATTATCCATTAACCGTTTCTGTAAGAAAAACGCTGGTCTTTTCACAGTGTGGTCAAACAATTACATATAATAGCAGATCAACTTTTCAAAGAAGCCTTTTTCTTTCAAGAAGTTCAAAGAATTGAATAAAATAGGAGATCGGCTCTTTTCATTCTGTGTTCAAAGAATTAAATATAGCAGATCAGCTTTCCAAAGAACCTTCAACTATGGTGTAGTTTCCTTTTCATTCTTTCATGGAGTTGCTTATGGAGAAATTTCCTTTTCCAGCCTGAATTGTCGGGGTTTCGTCAAAGATGCATTGCAGAGCGTGTAATTTGACTGAATCTTGATGCTAGCCTAAGAAAATTAGACGTGAAGGTCGAGTGTGCTTATCATGGCGATGGGGAGATTGACATGTAGACAAATGATTTTGTTCGTGATTTGGGTGACTTGTAGAGAAATGGCGAAATCGACCACGGATATCCGATCTTGGCGAGCTTCAAAGCGAAACATTCCGTGTAGATCGTCGAAATTAAAATGAAAATAGTTGAACTTAATATGGTCAGAATATGGCTCAGCGCCTCCAATGTAAGGGTGGTTTGATAGAAAATTCAAAGAATAAAGCGGCCCAGACATGGGATGATGTAGAAAACGGAGAATCGAAGAAGAATCCGCCCCAAAGCTACATGTTATGGAAGTTTTTTTAATATATTTCAGGAATTTCGTTCATATTAATTAAACTGCTACTAATTTTTGGACAGAACCCTATTATTCATTTTAGCTCCATGTCTGAAGAAGTAATGCTGGAAAAATTTGCACCATGCCCATGTTCAAGAATATTGTGGCTAGCAATATCTGAACTAAGTATCAAAAAATGGAAAACAATTTGAATGTAAAATTTAAATCCATTTCTTACTTGCAAGATCCTTCGGCATTTTAGTGCAAAATGGAAACATTCTTCGACAGCTACTGAAGTCAGAAAATCTGTCTTTCTCTTGTATCCACCATTGCTGAGCCTTTGCAAGCGATTTCTCAGCGGTTTTTCCCATTTCCCATAGCAGCTTGCGAGACCCGCTGTGGGTAAGCCTGGTGAATTTTTCCATTGGCGACAGAAGGCTGCGAGCGATTGAAAGAACAAAGAGGGTAGTTGTGTGAACCCTATTAGTCATTTTAGCTCCATGTCTGAAGAAGTAATGTTGGAAACATTTGCACCATGCCCATGTTCAAGAATATTGTGGCTAGCGATATCTGAACTAAGTATCAAAAAATGGAAAACAATTTGAATGTAAAATTTAAATCCATTTCTTACTTGCAAGATCCTTCGGCATTTTAGTGCAAAATGGAAACATTCTTCGACAGCTAATGAAGCCAGAAAATCTGTCTTTCTCTTGTATCCACCATTGCTGAGCCTTTGCAAGCAATTTCTCAGTGGTTTTTCCCATTTCCCATAGCAGCTTGTGAGACCCGCTGTGGGTAAGCCTGGTGAATTTTTCCATTGGCAGCAGAAGGCTGCGAGCGATTGAAAGAACAAAGAGGGTAGTTGTGTGAAGGAGACTACATATATTGGAGGGGTGGAAAAATTTTGGAGGAAAGTTGGCGCCAATTACAATTCAAAAGTTTAATTCTTCTCCACCAATGTTCAAATCGTCCAGACTCCCACCAACTCCTTTTATAAACCACAATTGCGAAACCGCTCACTTCCTGCTATTTATTTAAAATGAAATTAATGCCACAAAGTGGTGTCTCCTAATGATATGAGTTGGTTTTAAATTGCTTCTAAAGTAGCCAAACAAAAATGTTATATATTGTAAATTCTATATCAGTACACAAGCAGCAAAGCATTTAATATTATATAGCCATGATATATATTATTTAATTTGAAGTTAAACATTATATAAAATATTTAGTGTTTTCTTCTAAGGTGCATGTTGGTTTTTATCATATGGTGTGTGTTGGTTTTTTTTGGTTGGTAATTTTCAAACTTCTTTGATTAGAAAAGCTATAAGGTATATTTTTTAAACCATTAATTTTGTAAATATAATTAAGATTATTAATATTTAATAATCAGTATGGGTATTATGCCACACTTTATTATGATGTAAATATTTTTTCAAATGTATGTATTGCTGAAATTGAAGGGAGAAATATATATGAATCTCGATATCTAGGAGAGAAACTTCATTGAGGGAAAGTTGTGAGGGGATTGGGAAAAATTTCTATTTAACTAAATTAATTAATCAAGGGACAAACTTGAGGAATAAGGAAGGGGGAATAGAAGAACTTTTGGGAAAAAATAGAGAGAAAGTGAAGATTAAAGAATAATGAAAAGGGAACAGGAGGAGAACCATGGAGAATTGTTTACCATAAAATCATTGTGACCTGTGAATTGGGTGCACAAAACCTTTCCACACTTGAGTGTAAGGAAGTTATGTGAAATGGAAGGCAATATGAAACCTCTTAAGTTAGGGGCACTTGGTGTGGAGGTAAACACTGAAGTGAATGGGGATTGGCAATCAATGAGGGGTTTCACCAAGTTCGAGGACCTGAAATAATTCTGAAAATCTGTTTGACTAAAGAACATAAGGCATAATTAGAGAATGGAAGAACTAAAGGTAGGGCTCCTTTTTTTGTTATGCGGGTTTTACATGGACCTATTTTTTGTGTTGCGAGGCCCCAAATTAGCATTGAAGTGTAATTATTTAACCTTATCGAAGGAGAGTGGCCTTAACCATGAGTAGTGTAACAAACCCTCCTACTCCCGGGGGTTATTCTTGGGTAGTGGAAGGTGTTACTTTAAAATTAACCGAAACTCCAAGGTATATTATGAAAATAGGGTCACAAAAATCATATTTTCCCAAACTCCTTGAAACTCAAAACCAATGCCACCATCTTGTTCGATTAAACCAAATGCGGTGTAATCGTCTGTAATGGTGGTCGATATACGAGGAGAGGATTTTACGAGGAGGCACTGGATTTTTAATGTGATATGCAAAAAACAAGTACCGAACCTAACCATTTCACACTCACCAATATTTTTTTTACATCTGCTAATTTGGTAAATTTGGAACATGGAAAAGGAGTCTTGTTTTGTGATCACCTCCCACAAGGATTCACCAACACCTTATCCAATTACGCTAGATTAAAAAGTCTTAGGCTCTCGGCAGTGAAAAGGAACATAATGCATGCGCCCTCAATCTCTTCTACATACTAGTATATCTCCTCCCAAACCAAAGCCACTAGTGTTGGGTGTTCACTTTGCCCTGAATCTTGTGCAAACATCCTGAGGTAAGGAACTGTTGCACCAAGGTATGGATCCATTATGTGTCATATCCACTGAAGGAGAACATGTTCGAAACAATAGGTAAATTCTCACAACTATCCCTTTGTGGGATGTTGAGAACTCCAAAATGCCACATGCTCATTAATTATGAAATCTATAAATTGAGAAATTTCGTACAAGACTGGAAGTCATACTGAACTTGAACCAAAAGGCTCAGGATCTGGGTATCGCAAAGGAACATCTGCAATATGATTTGTACTATTCTCATTTAGATCATTTTGCATGGATATCTTCTGGAGTTGAAATGCATATTCTAGGTTCCATAGAACATCTCCCATGGAAGGCATGTCGAAGCCCATCTCTTCCAAGAACTTTTCGGTAGTCTCCCTAAACATTTTCAGAGAACCAGGGTTGATGGTCCCAACAAGGTGAGGGTCAATGATTTTTTCAAGCTTGCCCTTTTTCTGCCAGTGTGTTTCCCTTGCACACAAGAACTCCAGTAACACTACTCTAAAATAATACACATTAGATTTTTCTATCAATTGTTGCCTTTTGAATTATTCAAGATCAAGGTACCCAAGGGCCAAAACTACCTTTGGATCCAGTCTTTGAATATCCAAAGTTTGCCACCTTTTCCTGTGAGCCTGTTATTTAGATAACAGTAGAGGATTCACGACAAGGGAATTAGATTACATTGACCATATATTGGAGCTTCATTGGTATCTTTCCAATCAAACAGTTTTCCAACAAGTCGAGGGAATCTAAGTTGGTGCAGTTGAAAATGAAAGGAAAGATATATTTTTTTGTCGAGGCCAAATCCCACGATGCTAAGCTTGAAAACCCTCTCATTATCGCAGGTCAAGCCTTCGAGCTCTAAGATGGTGATGCTGCAGGGGTTTTGACCTTGTCTCCAATTCACGATCACACCTTCGAGTTCTAAGATGGTGACATTGTAGGGGTTTTTATTTTATCTCTGGTCCACTGGGTGAGCTTGGGTACATAAGCCTGGCACCATGTTGGGTTAAGGGGCATTATGAGTATTTGACGAATAAATATGGATAGAGAAATGGCATTCTCGAGACATTGGCTATCATACATATTTGGTTTCCTCTATCAATGTACCAAAGTCATCATTCCTCCAAAAGGAAACTTCTTCCCATATATAAGCAGTGGGAGGTGTCTTTGTGCTTCTCTATGGTGGTGGGAGACGACATTTTTCTCCTTTGCTGGTGGTGTTTGTTTTCTATAGTGGGGGATCTGGTCTCTAGACTCTGCACATGGCAGGGTTTCTCGACCTTAGCGAATTATTAAGCCCCCGGTGTGGTGTGGGTGTTCTCGACCTTAGCGAATTATTAAGCCCCTTGTCGTCCATGGCCCTGTGGGGGTGGCAGACTCATAAAATTATCATGGTGGCTCCACGCCAAGGTGGAAAGAATGTGGGGGCATGCACGACTCGCTACTGTGGGTGTGCATGGGGGCCATGGAGGAGGTAAGCGGGGGGATAGCTGAGGTGGGGGTTTGAGAGTTCAAAAGCAAAGTCGTCGGGGCACAGGAGGCTGTGGTGGCAAGTGGAATCGCGGGTTTGATTTATTTGAGGTAAATGAGGGGCAAGTTATCCAACATTTCTGCCTATAGAACTATCGTTCACTTATCAACAGCCTGATGGAAAGAGTGGACACAACTGAGAGATTTTGTCGTGAGGAGCATGCAAAGCAGATGGAAACATTGGACTGAATGCACTATTTACAGTGCCAAGTCTCTCTGAATAGTATTGGTTTGGCAAGGCCAAAATCAACTCACTGTAAAAGTAGAAAATTTGGAGACTTGGTTGGCGCACTTTGAAGGGCGTGGTCAGCGTGACTTTTGTCCTGATCCACCGCATCTAGGAACAACCCCTGACAACCCTGCATCCATCACATTGGATGACTATTATGCTATTTGGTGTTCTTTATGTTTTATATGTGTTTTGGTGCCTCTGGCCCAGCCGTTTATGGAATGTGCCTAGTCCCCCTTTTGTATTTTTTTGCATCTAGTGCAATTTTTTTTCAACAAACCAAGTTTAGGTGAGACCACCTGTTTTGTAACTGGCTATATGTAATCCTTTTTTCCTACATGAATATAACATTGAATTACAAAAAAACAAAGGTTCATACATCATTAAAAATTTAATTAAGTTTCAGACTTAAATTAATAAATTTTCATACCTACATTCGGGGACTCTACGAACATCATGAAATGGTTCAATGGAACACAGAGATGCCAAAATTTCATTTTATCTACTTTGCTTGATGAGGTAAATATTGTAAAAGCCTATTTTAACAAGATATCTATTTGTCATATTTACAGGGAACAAAATAGTGAAGCATACTTCCTATCAGAGGAGGGCGCTCGTCAAGATATGGGGCACTGGGTCGTTGTAGCGGTTGAAGGAGGTCAGATTTGAGGGATCGAACAACCTCCTTTTGCCCGCTAATTTCTAGCCGCTCTTACTTCCTGCTCCTGATGTTTCTGATCATAATATACTTTCTGTTTTTGTAGATTCCTGTTTGGTATAAATATGAGTATGTCTATACTTTTTGTCTTTGTTTCGGATTTTTTTCCTCATTAGGAGATCTGGGAGACTGGTCTTTTCTCTGCTTAAAACATTATGCCTTTGAAAACTTTCAAAATTGGAATAGTGTCTACCACCCAATTTTTTGTCATTTTGATGATTTCAAATAGATACAGTCTGCTTTCATCCCTGTTTCAGGTTCTTCCACAATAAAGTGGAAGCCTAGGGACTGAACGGAGACGTCATTTAAAATATTTGTTTTTTTGACAAAGATGAGAGGATTGATAGATACATCTCCTCATCAGTTGCAACTCCATTTTTTCTTTTGTTTCAAAAGAAAGGAAAAATGTAGTTCTTTGAATGCTTATGCATATACTATATATAACCTTCTACTTAATCCATAGACGAGTTCGATTGTTTCTTTTGAAAAATAAATAGATTTTCATACCTATTTACTAAACAGGTCTATAAATATATATTTTAGGTTTATCTATTTAATTAGTATTTATCAAATGTAAATATGGTGATTTAATACTAGATTTAAATGAAATCACATGTTTAACATAAGAAATATTGTATTTATCTATTTATTGAATGTAAATATGAAGATTTAACCTTAGATTTAAAACAACTCACACTTTTAACATAAATCAATGAAGTTTAAAATTAAAACTTTATGGCCAAATATTAATTTGGCTATCTAATTAATATTACCTTTACTAAAATTATAATGAAGGTATTAGTGTAAAGTTGATAGATGATACATGCAATTATGTTAATTGTAGATGAATCCGTCTGCACTGTTAAACTTTAGAGACAAAAGGGTTTTCAAAATTTTAACACTGTAAATTCAGAGACCTCTTTATCTCTAAATTTTAACACTTCTAATGGATTCAGAGACACCTATAGTGAAATGTAACACTTCGGTACCAAAAGTGAAATTTTCCATATATGGAATGACACAATTAAAAATTACTGACATAAATGACTTATTCATATACTTGTTGTACTTGTTATTTGGGCGCCATATTTTTATTCTTAGACTATAATAGTCATTTACATTAATCATTATTAATTTTGTCACTTATTGTCTAGTCATATATTTTAATCCTAGACTAAATTAGTCATTTAAGATAGTCGTTTTTACTTTAGTCACTTATTATCTAGTCATATATTTTATCCCTAGACTAAATTAATCATTTAAGTTAGTCACTTTTAGTTTAGTCACTCATTATCTAGTCGTATATTTTATTCAAAGACTAAATTAGTCATTTAATTTAGTCATTTTTAGTTCGATCGCTTAAAATTGCTCAAATTTAGTAGTAATTCACTTGAAATCATTGTAGTGACTAACATTTTTAGTCACCTAGTCATTAATTTCATCATTTTTTACTAGTGGTTGAATCCTTTAAGGTAGCAGGGAACAATTTTAATTTTTGAGCATCATGTAGATAATCATAGGATCTACATAATACTTCAACTTCAAAGAGAAATGTTTCTTGATATTCACTTCTTATTCCACGAAAATCAGGGAGGATATAAGGTGAGATATTTTTCATTGTGTATGTCGTATCCTCATCGAGAATAGGGAATCCAAAAGGTTCTCGATCTCCTCTACCTCTACCTCTACCTCCTTCTCTTCCACCTCCTATATTTCCTCTTTTATGTCCTCCAATCCTAGGTTTTTTACCATTGAAATTGTGTACTTCTCCTTCTCCTTCTTCAGCCATGATAGATTCCTCAGAAATAATGTAAGTATATGGTTCTACAATAGGATTTTATAATTCTTCTGGTTCCTCTATCAATGGAGAATTTGAAGGAGTTTCTTGTTCTTCCTCTTCACTGGGAACTTCTAGTTCTTGTCCTAGAAGTCGTTCTCCTATTGAAGATAAAAATATTACTTGTGTAGTTAGGGATGTAGGATTTTATTCTTAAATTATAGCTTCATTAGATGAAGTAGGTGAATCCCTGGTTGGATTTCAGGAAGTCTTTTTGAGCCTCCTACGTATGGAATTCGAGTTTGAGTGGGTGGTGTGGAACTTCGAGGTCGGGATGGAGTGAGTGATGATGTGGGAAGTAGAATTCTTCCTCATCCTATAAACCTACCTTTAAAATATATTTCCCTGTGCATATCATGTTTTTATTTCTAAATTCTATTTACACTTCCCCAGCAACGACGCCAAAATTTTTAGTCAATTTAATGTTCTTAAATTGGAATCCTAAATTATTGACCGGAGTGAGTAAATAGATGATCCAGGAGGATCTCAGTCAGTACAAATCAACAGAGTTCCAAATCATCTTCAGCAGTTCGACGTCCAGTTCAGTCTTCAGTATTGATCAATTTCGCCAGTGAAAGCTCCTTCGGTGTCATGGTCGTCAAGAGTTTCGAAAATGGGTTATAATGGTGATGTAATGGGTTGTAAAAAAAAATCTAACCTAGATTTAAACCCTAATAGCTATCTCTTAAAGCTTTAAAACCTAATCCTAAACTTAAATTCCTAGCGCAAAGTTAAATCCATATTAAAACTATATAATAACACTATATTATAAAATCCTATATACATACCCCTAAACCTAAGTCTTAAACCATATGGCGCAAAGCACATATGTGTAAAAAAGTTAAAGGTTCGGAAGACCATGGTGTAAAACCTTATTACAAGGTTTGGGTGATATATATATTATTATAAAACTTTAATAAATAAAACCCACAGTGTTTAAAACGTGCAGTTAATTAAACCGCGTCAGAAATATAGTACATGTGAACAAGTTAAAGACCGCGGTGGAAGGTTGAAAACTATTAGAATATCTGTGTGTCAAAACCGTGTCATGTGACCACTGGAATTACCAGAACCATCGGGGATAAGGATGTAACGGTTACTAGAACCGTCGGGTTAAACCATAGTTGTCGCACCCACCGCCTGATCACATGCCGCAGGTTAGGACCTCCACCCGGTTAGCTAACTCTGCGGCTAAATTTTATTATATGGTCAGTTTATGGGATTTTAAAATAAATACAGCGCTAATTTTGGGAACTCAATCCCTAGGTTCATGTATGGAGATAGGATACAAACCTATTATCCCTCCAATTGCTCAAACAAATGATAAATGAAGTATATGAATGTTCGAATGCAGCTATAAAAGCCATGTAATTCTTCATGAATTTCATCTTTGGTTTATCTGAAGACATTGATTTTTTGAGTGCAGTTTCAAGAGGTTAGAGGTGATTTTGTTTGCAGCTTTGCTCAGTTGTCGGTGGTCGGAATTTAGCATGGAGACAGGCTTAGGAAAGGTGAGAGAGAGTAATTTCTATTTACAGAGTTCAGAAGTGCCTGTGAGCACATTCCTTTTGTTCCATTTCATTTTAAATATTCCTTAAGATCAATCCTAATAAAAACGGATGGCCACTTAAAAGCGGACCCAGAGATGTAGTCTAGGAGGGACAAACTCCGTCATCAAATTGTTTGTCTCTTCTTCTCTCTGATTATTGTTATTATTTAATTCATTTATGCTGCTGGTTATGCTATTTATCATTAAATAATACTTTAGTTAACATTCAATCTAAAGGACAAACTAATCAAAACTGCTTAAGCAATTTATTCGATCGGCATTCAGATCAATTGATGAAGTGCAAGTGCACTATATGTGCTAGAAGTCTTTGTTGTTATAGTGATGATTGAATTTTGGTTTTCGTTAATTTTTCAATTTTCGAATTAGTGTTGAATTCTTATGGATCAGTGATTTTTGAAGTAAAGTTACTGTTAGAGAAATCTATCATCTACATTAAATTTTATTCCTATAGTTAGTTTCAATTGAATTGAGTCGTCAAAAATGGTTTATGAGATAACTCTTTTCAAAAGATATGTTAGATTAACTTCTACTTGTTTTTTTATCAAATTTCTTTGAGATTTTTCGCTGCAGCAAAATAGATAACTAAATCTAAAGGAAAGCATGAAATATTGTACAAGTCCTAGTTTTATGAAAACATGAGATTTGAAAACTAACTGAGACTAATCAAAATGCTATGAAGAACTAAGCATTTATCTATTGCAATTTTAACCTGGGATTTAAAAAAATAAAATTAACGAATTGATCTATATGGAAAGAATGAATTTAAATAATGAATGTACAAAACATGTAAAGACAGATTATTTAATTATTAAAATTGAGCTTGGAAATGAAATACAAAACATAGAATTAATCAGATTCTAACTATGAAATGGAAATGCGATTAAAATGAATTCTAAAGACTGAAAATAAATGACCTGATCTGCATGCAGGGGCCCTCCAAACACAATAGGCTTCCTTAAAACTAACAACCCATCAATGCATGAAAAGGAGCTTCGAATTAAGAGAAAATTCTAAACAAAATAGTTAGAAAAATATAAATATGGCACGCCTCGAATACACAGAGTTTTCATGGTTTTATAGAGTGCGTTTAAATAGTACGCGAGCTCTTTTCCTACATGTCTCTTTAGAATTCTTATACAAATTAAAAACTTAAACAATTATTGATATCCTGTTGATCTGCTATTAGGAAATAAAATCAACAAAGTCGTAATATTCTTAGACTCTGTTTCTGAGCGCTACTATGTGTTGACTGTCATCATTGACTACGTTACTGTGTGATTTCCTTGATGAATTGGCTCGGATAATCAGGAGGAGATCCATGTAGGAATCATCCTCTAACTACCCATTTACTCCTTTAATGAGCTAGCACACCGAAAATAGCTATTGATATCCATATCCTATATCTATCCATGGAGGTAGCTCTGAATCTTTGAAATAGCTGCAGAATTATGTTAATTTTTTAGTTGAATGTAATATTTAACAAAACAATAGGGCATATTATAAAATATGAAAAATAGGACACATAAGTGTTTTACCTTTTCAAAATCATATGATTGTTGCCTTTATTAGGTTGATAGTGATGAGAAAATAAGGAAAATATGCATGCAAAAGGGTGTCAAAACAAAACAATTATGGGACTCTACATTTTCTTATTAAAATAATTAAGTAGAGATAATGACGCAGTTCAAATATATTGGCATGTCATCATATAACATGCTATGTCATTGTAAACCTCATTTCATAGTTACAATATTGGTAAAACCTTCAACAATGTAGTAGTTTTATATATAGAGACATACATGATTATATGTTTCAAGGAAGTCAAAAGTTAGAACATTTTTCCAGGTACATAATGAGAATATTTTGATAGAGATTGACACTCAAGTACATGGACTTTGTTGGAAGGATTTCATCTTTATATGAGTTTAGTCTAGCAATAAATCCATAATCTTTATTATTTTTTTTCAAAAGGGTTTTATACTAGGATACGTTAGAGGAAAAGATTGAAAACTTAAGATAGGTTTAGTTAATATAGAATGGTTTAGTTTGTGAAATATAAGTTATCTAACAATTGATATACAAAGCTGACATAGTATGTTGAGGGGGGAATTTCCTTTATTCCAGGGCATTCCAGATAAGGATAGGATAATAAGATAATTTTTTTGATGTCCAAAAATAATAAAGTAATAGGCCAATTGGACTAGAGAGTGGCTACTAAATAGTGCAAGCGTCTAGAACATTCCAAGAGCTAAAGTGTTACAAAAATACAACAAATATGAATTATTATAAAATAAGGAAATTAGAAAAATCTAGGTGAAACCTAAGAGCCACAATCAACCCATAAGTGAAAATAAAGTAGAGGAAGAGGAGGGCTAAAATACCAATGGCAAAGGAAAGGTCAGGATGGGTATGGGTTAGATACAGAAGTTTACCAACACGTTGATGGTATAAGGTAGCATCAACTTCAGGGGTAGTACAAGTGACTGAAAGCTTGACTCCAGACTGAAAGGGAGAAGGGGCTGGCTTACAGTCTTCCATGTGAAAGTGGTGTAGAAGATCAGAGGCATACTTGGACTGAGAGAGGGTAATACCTTCTTTGGATTGCAAGACTTGAAGACCAAGGAAATAATGCAAGTGTCCTAAGTCTGTCATTTCAAACTTCTTGTTGAGGCTAGACTTCACATGGTTTATATGGTTGGGATCACTACCATTAAGGATAAGATCATCAACATAAAGAACAAGCATTGTGAAGGACTTACCCACTTTCTTGGTGTAGACAGTGTTTTTAGAATGACACCTCATAAAGCGATTATCTAATAGAAATCTATCCATTTTGGCATACCAAGCCTGAGGAGCTTGTTTGAGACCATAAAGAGACTTCCTAAGGTGACAAACAAGGTTGGAGTCGTTTTGGATAAAGCCAGGGGGTTTTTCCATGTAGATTTCTTCATGCAAATCTCCATGTAAGAATGCAGATTTAACATCCATCTGATGGACTTCCCATTTAAAGGAGGCAGCAAGGGAAAGAACAAGGCGGATAAAATTCATTTTGGTAACGGGGGAGAAGGTTTCAGTATAGTCAATGCCTTCAACTTGTGAAAATCCTTTAGTGACAAGACGAGCTTTATGTCTATCCACTTTTCCATCTGGTCCAAACTTGGTTTTGTAAACCCTTCTGCATCTAATAAGTTTTATTCCTTTTGGAAGAGGAACAAGATCCCAAGTATCATTCGCCAATAAGGAACAATATTATTCATTCATAGCTTCATCCCAATCTGGATGACTGGAGACTTCTTCAAAGGTTTCTGGATCAGGATTTTCTGGAACTTTAGCCAATAAGGAAGAGGCTCTTTCGAACTGAGAACGTGTACGTCATCGATCGAGAGGGTCACCTGCAAGAGAACCTGCTGCATCTCGAGTAGAGCGAACCCATCTTGGAAGCTGTGGAGTAAAAGGAATAACTTCAAGAGGTGGAGGAGGATTATCATCCTCATTGTTTTCATATGAAATAGAAGGAACACTATTAAAAATATAAGAGAGAGAGAGGTGGCACATATGCCAAATCAGGCTTGCAGGCCAAAGGTGGCATACCTGCCGAACTAGGCTCGTAGGCCAATATATTTTCAAATTTTACATCTCTTCTAATAATTATATTTTTGGATTTTGGTTGAAGAAGTCTATAACCTTTCACATCTTCAGAATATCCAACAAAAATGCATTTTTCACTCTTAGGTTCTTGTAGGTGGTTCCTGAAGAAATG